>CM033743.1:27450627-27715253 GCA_019671005.1 Hibiscus mutabilis | reverse complement strand
AAATCGATCATATATTGGTTGGTCCGATCAATAGGGGCACCTCAATTTTCCCCATTGTTCCTCTTTGCGTACCATCAAAGGCTCTTACCGAGTTGTGGCAGGGCTTTAGGTGCGAACCATCTATTGGCAATTTTTGCAGGGTCACCATAGGCAAGACATTCAATGCTGACCCGTTGTCGATCAAGACGCACGTAATATATACCTTTTGCAGTGGGTAGTGATGTTAAGGGCTTTGGTAGACCCCATTCCTCCCTCCGTGATCTCATCATCACTGAACGTGATATGATTATAGGCAGTGATATGCCCCACTATCATGTCCAGGTTTGATACAGAAATGTCCTGGGGCACAAAAGTTTGATTCAGCACTTTCAATAGCGTCTCCCGATGCTTCTCTGAACTCAAGAGTAATTCCAGCACTGTGATCCTGGCCTATTGCTTTCGTAGTTGTTCCACTACGCTGTACTCACTATGTCTCAAGAACTTTAGAAATTCTTTGGCCTGGGCCTCACGGCTCATTTATCTTTGGGGAGGTTCTTCTCCAAATATCTGCGTGGGGCTAACTTCACGTACTCTTCCCCTTATCTTTTTCAGCCGCTTTCAAAGCCTTGAAGGAATAACATCGGCCGCTCCTTGTGAAATGGCCTGCCTCACCAACGTTCACATCGTTTTGGCTTTGTTGGTCTTTCGGTGTAGGCTCTCTTTACCCGACCGTGTTCTCGGTTTTTCGGGCGTGGTCACATTTACAACATAATTCCGGGAGTTTGTCGCATATCTTTGAATGGGAATGGAGATGGTGCTGAAATGATGATCTTGGGACTTATCTTGCTGGTTTCTCCTTGGGAGGCACCATTCGCATTCCCGGCAGGGGGGAGATGATAAAAGGTCTATCCTTCCCGTATTTAGATTTAGGGCTATCCGTCATGTGTACGTCCGACCCCTTCTTCCCCATGGGCTCCTCGAAGAATTCTATTTGCTTTTCATTCATCAATTGATGCACCAATTTCTTGAACTCATCGCACTCTTGAATATCATGCCTTTCAGTCTGGTGGAATTCGCAATACACTCCATATCCTTTCTCCCTTGTTATCATGCCTTTGTCGATCATACGGGCCATGCATAACTGTTGAAATATCCACCGTAAAGGAGACTTGATTTCTGACACATCATCCTTAATCCTCCTGGTAAAGTATTCTTCAATAACATTTACCCCTCTGCTCCCATGATTAGGCAGCGGGTTGTTGGCTACACTCGGTTCTTCAAACTTCAATATCCTGGAGTCAATTAAGTTCTGCACAAGTTTTTTGAAAGTAAGGCAGTTCTCAGTGGGATGTCCAGGGATTCTGCCGTGATAGTCGCAATGCGCGTTAGGATTATACCAAGACGGGAAGGGCGGATTGACAGGAGTAACGATATATGGATGGACCAAGTCTGCTTCATACAACTGGGAATAAAGTTCTGAGTACGAAACAGGCAGGGAAGTGAAAGTTCTCCTCTCTTTCTCTTTTCTGGTGACTCTCTCATCTCTTTGATTCGAGTTTTGTGTTTTTCCCACATGTGCTTGTGGCTGTGAGACTGTGAAGTTCTTCGGGGTGGTATAGGTGCTGGTGGTGTTTACTTCATTTCTCTTGTTATACTTTGAGACCCTTCCCACCATCAATTCTACCGCTCTTAATTGCAGTTCAAGGGACTCTCCGAGTCCGATTAAGTCGGCAAAGCAACTGCGTTGTGTTATTAATGAGGCGATCAAAGAGTGCCCTTTCGAGTATTGACAAATAATGGCGTAATTTCATGCTCCGAGATAGGTGGCTGAATTTGGGCGGCCACTTCTCTCCACCTTTGGGGTATTGCCATGAGCTTTCGTTGGACTTCGCCCCATATTTTCTAACATAATTCTCTTTGGGGTCATGTACATTTACATGCTTGTATTGCTCGGTAAATGCTTTTGACAGATCTTTCCATGTCTTAACATTTGCCTTGCTCAACTGGGTGTACCAACGTAACGCCGCTCAGTTAGACTATCCCGAAACAATGGATCAGTAGCTTTTTCGTCCTTATGGTAGGCCGCCATCTTTCTGAAGACATTGTTATGTGCGAGAAGGACATGTGGTTCCATCGTATTTGTCGAACTCTGGCGTTTTAAATTTTGGCGGTATGACAAGATCGGACACGGACTTAAGTCGCTAGCGTCATTTCTGATTCTTCATTTGATTTAACGCTTTAATTTTTTTCCTCTATGAGGCGTAAATCTTTCCTCCCACTTTTTCTCTACCTCATTCCTGATCCTTTCAACCATGTTCAGGTCCGACACTTCTTCTTCATAGAGTGCTTCAGCATCGAGGGGTTGAGTTTCAGGTGCCCCTACTTGAAAACTAGATGACATTCCTGCAGGGTCGATATGCACCTTCCTAGCCGAGTTTGGTGCAGTTGGTTGAACCTTGTAGTGAGCCGGAGTACCTTCTGGCTCTTGAACATTTTCTCCTTCCACTCTTTTTCCAAGACTCTTTGCCAGCAATGCGGTTATGTCAGATACTATAGATGTTTGCGACTGCGTAATCTGATCACCGAGGCTTCTCTGGGCCTTTTCAAGCCTTGTCTCGAGCTCTCTTTGCCCTCTTTCTAGACTGATTATCCTGTCTTCCATGAGCTTTCTTTGTAACCGGGTAAAGTATGGGTGATGAATGATTGCGGGTTAACTACACACAACGCCACAATATTCATAATGTTAATATGGTTGCAAGAAATAAATGCATGTATAATGATATGAATGTCATGATGCAAATGCAAGAATGTATATGAGATAAGGTATCGATTCACTGGTAATCACCCTTTTGAACTACTTCCACGGGAATTAAAGGGTCTAGATTACAACAAAGTTTGTGTTACAAAATAAAGATCCCTAATACAAAAGATCTAATTACAACATAGAGTCCTATAGATAGGCTCTAGCTCTATCTCCTAATTTTCCAATTGCCTCGCAGCTTGAGGAACCCGGGAGCTTCTTCCATTCCGGGGCTATGAAAGGTCGGAGTGTCTCGGCCTCGACAGCCAAATCATTCATATGCTGGCGACTCACCGTATATCCACCATTAGGTTTGTAATACTGGTCCCTATCCTATACCATTCGAGCAGCGTCGCGTAGTCTCTTACGCCAATAGGCGTCCCCTCCGGCTGCAGCCTCCTCGAACACATTAATTCTTTCCTTGTAATCCTCAACGAGTTGCTTGAGGACTCAATTTGTGCTCGTAACACACCCACTTCGCGTTCTCTTTCTTGCAGCTCAGCGAAGTTATTCCTGCGGCAGTACATTCGAAGTGAGTGTTCAACTTCCGCCACCTTTCCTTTTAATTCGCCATTTTGACTTTGGCTTTTGCTCGGACTTTGAATAGTGTCATCGTACAGTTTTTGCATCTCTAACAGTCTATTTCGGCTACTCATGGACTTTCTTTTCCATACGGCGACACTTTCTTTCTCATGATGGACAGCTTGTTTTCCCTTGCTGATTTCTTGCCTGAGTCTTTCCTTTTCCTGATCAATGGCCTTCTTGGAGGACCGTTTTTCTTCTTCCATAGCCAACCGGTAGCTTTCTATCTCTTTCTGGAGTGTCATCTTGCTGATTTTCGTTCTTCTTCCACCAAACGGATGCCGTTCATCCTTTCTCTTTCAACGGCTATGAATTGACTCGCTGGCCTTACGTATTTTTTTATTGTAGTAGAAGGACGTCTTTTTGATAAAGAGCATTCTTGTTGTTCAAATCTGTATTTAATTTCGTTAATCGCCTAATGATCCGTCCCCGCTCGTCAACCTCTAAGCTTGCCTTATAGAGCTCACTCGCATATTGAGTCTGTTGGATGTCCATTTTCCTTTTAACTTCTTCGAGTTCATTCCTTAAGATGTCGACAGACAGACGGTACCACCCTTGTAAGCTCTTGAGTGACACTGCTGGTCCTTGATCGATTCGGGAATCATATTATTAACCCTCAAACGTCTCCAAAGATCGTAGTCTAGGGTAGTCATGTGCTCGGTATCTCCTTCCACCCCGATCCGTAGCAATGGTCCTGTGCTCTCATGATGGTCTTAAATTTTCCTTTGAACTCCTCTTTGAAAAGAAATTCAGTTTGGCTTAATCTGGCGGTATTGGGAATGAACTGTCGTGATCCGAACTGTCGAGACACTAAAAGCGAAGCACAGGCGATCCCTCCATGCAATCCCAACATCATCAGCCAGTTGAAGTCACCACAGCTGTATAGAAAATAATTAACTTTACCGAGCCATGGGACTCTCCATGCTATGTCTTCATCTTGAATGTTCCTGAAGAAACTGGTCCACATTTTTGTTTTCAAAGCCTCTCGCCATTCCTTTGCTAAGTACTCCCGTAGAGGCGAAAAACCTTGGAAGGATATCCCCGGCAGGACCCTCGTCGGTGTTTTCCACATGTGACTCTGAATCCATACTTGTAACAGCTGTGCGCATCCTTGAAAACGTCCTTCTTCATGTTTCCGGCTAGCATTTAAGGAAATGAAAGTCTCGACCAAGATTGCTGGTACTGGGTTTGCTTTCCTTTTCACCCGCTCAAACAAATCCAGAATGGCTATGTCAATGTTCCCGAGTACTCCTGGAAAGATCACCAAGCCATATATTCCTAAAGCGAACAAGTCCATTTTCTTTGCCTCGTCTGGATGTGTCGGTATGATGTCCCGAATACTTTTCCATGCAAAGACTGTATTGTCTCCTCGGATCTGAAGGAGGCCATTAACCCACTCATCACTCATTCCTGCAAAGGTTTTGAGTTTCGCAGTGTAATTCTGATTTCTCGGAGGCTTCGCGTAGATTCAATCTTCCTGAATATTTTTCTGGTTAAGTAAAGCAGTGTATTCTTCTACCGTAGGCATCATGTCCTGCCCATTGAAGGTGAAGCAGCAAAAAGCCAGATTCAAGAACTGGACTATAGCTCGGAGTAGGGGTTGGTTAACCCGAACATATAACAATTGTGCAATGTCGCCATAACTATCGCAGAACAAGTCTTGTAGTCTTCGGTCCCATCTTTCCCAAATGCTTTGAAGATCCCATAGGTCGTTCTGTTGGAGACTCACATAGGTGTACCCTACTATTACGCGTTCGTTCGGCAAACTGTCCCCTTGGATTTTATGGTTGACCTCTGACCAATGTCTGACTGACAAATTAAGCTCTTCTTTCCTAAGACACCTTTTTTCCATGGTGAAAGACTTTCTGATCAGGCAAACCACTTGATCCAGTACCTTTATGTGATGCAAATGCATGATGTATGAAAAAAAACAAAAAAGAAAACAAGTCAGTACCAAATAAAATTAATAAATATGTAAATAAAAGGACAAAATTAAACAGAATAAACACACAAAACAACCCTATTTATCCCGTCTAAAACACCCAAGGTTATCCGCATGGCTCTAACAGGGTGGGTTTCTATGTTCTCTACATGCAGTGTTGGTGCTAGGAGGTACCCGAATTGTCTTTGCTGTCCTCTACTAAGAGTAGCAAGGCCCCCGATCATCACCCATTATAGGCTCCTCTCAACCGGGTTCAATTCAGGGGGACCCATTCGCTTATGCCCGTACGAAGGAACGATATCCTTACGAAAGCATAAGGTACTCGAACCCCAAAGGTACTTGCTAGGCCCATACGGTTGAACGATATCTCCACGAAAGCATTAGCGTTTTCCCCCCACTTAGAAAGACGGGTTTATATGCCATATTTTAAATGTGTTAAAATAAACGCGCAATTATGACCGAATGTTAATTTAATAGTCACTTTAATCCGGAACTTCCAATATTAGTAAAGCGGTAATCATTTTAAAAGCTTGACTCTCATTTGTTTTTTCGAAAAAACAAAAAATGTCCCCAGTGGAGTCGCCATCTGTAGCGATGTCCCTTCTTAAATCGCTAAAACAAAAACGTGGGTTTTCGAGGTGTTTATGATTTTTCGGATATAAAATATTTATTCCGTGGGGTTTTAAAAAAACCGCATTTAAAAAAAATGGAGTCGCCACCGGCCACTTAGGTAGGCCGAACACCATAAAACCAGAGATTTAGAAAACTGTTGGGTTCGGGAGTCGGTTACGGATGGGGAAGGATTAGCACCCCCACACCGCCCAAAATTGGTACTTTAATAATTACCGCTTTATTAATAATGGATTTTTCGGATTAAAGTGACGATTATTTTAAAATTCGGTCATAATTGCGAATAAATTTTAAGGGCCCCGTTATCCGAGAATAAACGCCCAACCACTATCACTACGCTCGATCATCGCCCCGTTTACGCTCGGATAAAAGGGCACCGCATTAACAATTATATACCATATGCAATCTTAATGACAAAAATATAAGACATAGCAGATAATTTAAAAACAGTAAATATTCACATACCAGAATACTAATCTAACATAAATGAAATACGCAATTAAAATACATATATACATACCAAGCTTAATATCAGATAAAAGCAAACTTAACATGCCACAATAACAAGGTAGGAATAAATACGTATATAGACGAACAAATATTTCAAAAAGACATACATGCTAGTAATAAAACATATTTCAACATATATGGGACAACATATCGTACAAAAAGGGTAAATACACTAACATGTAACCTTAAAAAACAAGAAAACATATACACATATAAAAATACAAAATGTTCCATGTACGAATCAACTAAAACATAACATGCTTAATATGAATAACCGAACAAAAAAAAGATACATAATTATCATAAACCTAATACACACATACATGTAAACATAAAATACGAGGCATATATGAGGGATATAAAATGAGACAAAAAATACATTAACATATACGATTATAATACGAACATGAGTATTTACAAAGAAATAGGACTGAAATGAAAGAAAAATAAAAGTCAGTGGCAGAAATTAAAGAACAATAATAGGTAATTTAAGGACTAAAATGCGAAGTAAACAGAACCTAAAAGGATCAAAACTGTAATTAGACTAAGGGGCAGACCCAAAATGAAAAGTTCAAAAACGCGGGATGGCTAAAGGCATAATTTTACCATTTAAAAATTGATTCGGTGTAATTTAGGGACTGGATTGCAAGATTTTGAAATACAAGAGGGACCAGAGTTGTAAATATACCATGCGGCAAGACAAAAATGAAAATATTGGAAACGCGGGGGGATTTAGTGTGTGATCTTCCCATTTCACGAAATAATAATCACTATAAAAACCCTCTTTTTAGGCCGAAACCAAATTTTCACCATTTTGTTTCATTTTTTGGTTTTATAACTCAAACCGTGTTCTTCATTTTCTCTCAAATCCCCCATGAAACCCAGAATCTGGCGGCTGGCCGCCGTATTCTCCGCTGCCGGCCGCCACTAACCGGCACCGGCAAGCCTCTAAAACACACCAAAATAACCCCCGTTTCACCATCGACATGAATCCGAGGTTGGATTCAGAGGATAAGCCTCTATTTACCCTAGATCTAGGAAATACGAAACAAAAAAAACCCATTTTAAAACCCAAAACGAAACTACAAGGGGTCTTCCCCTTCCTTCAGTTCACCGTATATGGCTTGGGGAAGCCAAAAGTCTTGTCACTGAGGAGGGGAGACCCACAGACGGCGACGGTAAGATCTCTGACTCTCTCCTTTTTTTTTCTTTTTTTCTTCTTCTTTTGTATATGCATGCAAAAAATAAGAAAGGGAAACAAGTAATTACCACTGGACTGACTTTCGATTATAACTTGACTGGTTACAACTTTCTGTTTTTGTTACAATCTTCTCTGTTACAACTCTCGTTTTTTTTACCACCTCTTTGTTCTTGTCTCTCCCTTTTTTCTTACAAAATACTTGTTTCGTATATATGCTTGTCTTTGTTTTGGTGCAAGTTGCATGTTACTTGCTTTTTCAGATCTGGACTGACAAACTTCTTGCTTGTTGTGTTTGGCATGTTCTGAGCACGGTGGTTGAAGATCGGCATGGTGGCGGTGTGGGGGTTCTGCCAGCGGCCAGACGCGTTCTCGGCTATTAGATCAGATCTGATCTAACGGTCGAGATGGCTTGAAGGACGAACGGCCCAGATGAAACCTCGATTTGGGGAAACGGCTCCAGATCGTGCCACGTGGAGCTCAGCAGTCAAGGAGTCAGAGCGCGTGGGCTCACGCACGTGTGGGATATCAAAGCGTCCGCGCGTGGACCGCACGCATGCGTGGCACTCGAACGGTCCATACGTGTGGAGCATGCGGCTGGCAGATATTTTAGCCCTTGGTTAGATCGTGGCCGTTGGATCAGATCTTGATCCAACGGCCCACAGTCACCTGCACACACAGTTGTAATTAGATAAGGTTTGGGCCAACCGGGCCTTGTAACTATTTGTAACTGGACTTGGACTGTAATTTACTTATTTGGTTTAATATATAATTTTTTTGGATTTCATTTCATATCATCCCAATAATATTAATAATAATATAATTATAGCAGCAATACACATACATAATACAAACGTATACTTATACAAGTATAACATAATGGCATACGTATATATAATCATACACATAATTAACATAACATCTATATACATTAAACAAATACGCTCGTACTCTAGATACATACGCGACACACATACACCATTAATATGTATACATACATAGCTTATAATATACATGCACACCACACCTTATATATATTAGTAATACTCAGGCAAACAATAAACATATAATATAATATGTATACATGCAATACTAATATGTATTTACATGATAAAAAAGAGTGATTACAGTTGGTTGCTGGAGTTTTAAGGTACAGAGATGTGTTTTAATCCTCTGTTTTTGATTGAGCAAAGCAGGGGAGTTGAATCTTTTGGCTTTTGAAGAAGGTGCTGAAGCTTCGAAAGCTTGATTTGCGCATCGGCAAGTAAGCGTTGGATTGTTGGCGAGTGGAAAAGTGTTTTACTGCTGTTAAAAGGTTTGAAAAGGAGTTGTGGGAGTTTAGATGAAGTTTGATACACTTATCTAAGCTCGAAAGTAAGTATCGATTGAGCTTTCTCTCGATTTCGGTTTTGCAAAATGAAATCTTATGCACATGTTGTTGGTTTTAATTACTCATCGTATTATGCATGTTTTGAAAGTGAAAGATGTGGTAAATGATCATAGATGATGATTTATGAGAATGGCATATGGTTTATAAATGCGTTTTTGAGATTTTAAAATACATGGCTTAATGTATTTGTGTCAGATTGGTTTGATGCATAAGTAAAATAGTGAGGTTATGTTGTTCATTGAATATATTGGTAAGTGGCTGTGTTTAAAATGATATCGGCTATAGTTGGCATGCCATAGGGTTTAGAGTGCACTATAAAAAATTGCCTCATGTTTGTCGAGGGGTGTTAAGTGTCTGTAATCTCCAACATGAGAACCGCAGCGGTTGAGGTGGGTAAATGTTCCGTTTTCTCCCGCTGGTGGATTTATACATCCAAACTGTAGAGGTGGGTAAATGTTCCGTTACTCTGGTTTAAACCGTTGAGGTAGGCAAGTGTGCAGTTGCCCCAGTTGAGGTATGTAAGTGAAGTGGTTGTGGGAACCACTTAAGAAATCTGTGTATCCAATAAGTTTTATGAAATGAAAGGTTGCTGGTTTTGAGTCACTTGAAAGCGAATATATGAGATAATGTATCATGTGAAATGGATTATGTTGTATAATGAGATTTATACATGTGTTACTCTTTAAGCTTGTTATAAAGGTATTGTAGTGTGAAGCTTAAATTGAGGTAGATATTGAATCCATTGTACATGTGTTGAAAATGATTTAAATGTGCATATTTGAGATGATATAAAAAGCATGAGATGTTTTGTCATGAGATATTTACATGAGATTTGAATCAAATGGTTTAAAATGCATTGATGAGTGTTTATGCAAATTCCCTCATTAAGCTTATAGCTTACGATATCTTTTCCTCGTCAATATAGAGAAATATTTTTCCCAGACAGTATACGAGCAATGGAGGATCCATGGAACATTTCATTACAAAGTATGGTTTTATATACGTTAAGTAGTAATAAGAAGGCAATGTGGCCGGGTTGTTTTGGGAGATGTGCTTTGAGTTACTCCCTGTTGTAATAGTTTGGATTAATATTTTGGACTTGTTTGATGTTTTGGTATGTGGTTTTGAGGGGTTGGGAGACAATAACCATGCTTGGGTAGAAATCATGCTCATGGGAGATTGCTTGATTATGCCATGCTTAGTGTAGTCTCAATCTATGTTGCTATGTTTGATGATTGAATGTTTATGATGTCATATGATGATTAGAGGTTGAATGGATGGTGTTAGATTGAGCCAAAGTGTCATATGTTGGACCTAGAGGTCAATACAAGTCTCACCGTACCGGTACAAGCCCCTAAGGTTTCGGTACGCGGGGACCTGTCCAAGCTCAAAATGTTCAAAATAGCCTAGGCGTACCGATATGTCTGGTAACAGTATCGGTACGCACAATGATGTAACAGTAATCGTTTTAGTATACGGTATCGATATAGTGCTTAGCTACTGGAATTCTAATTTTTGAAATATACAAGCATGTACCGATACGCCTAGGGACCGTACCGGTACGCCTTTGCCTTTTTATGCCGTATCAAAATGTAAGTCACCCATACTAGTGCGCTGACCATTAATTCAGTTGTATAAGCATCTATAGTTTGAAATCTTTCCATTTTGGTCCCTATTTCTTAAATGTGTATGCATGATCATTTTGGGTTGAGATTTAACATGAAGGCATGTAACATGATCAATTGAGGATTGGTAACTTTAACTTCATGAAAGTCCTTGTAAATATTGGAAATTATGTTTTAGTCCCCGTAAAGCATTTTTGAGCAATTAGATGTCGAAATAATGCCCGATTGAGATGTAATTTTAACCATGACTCATATGAACACTATAGGACCTAATAATGCATTTAGATAAGATGAAATAAACAAAAAGAACCATTTTATTCATAATCTATTCGAGGTTTATTTCGATAAACCCTAATGTAGCTCACTCGGTTCAGTCTTTCGGCTAGACTGGGTCAAGGGGCTACATTTGTTGGTATCAGAGCCAGGTTATGATTGTTGGGAGGTGTCTTATGGTTGTTTGGTTGGTTGATGTTTTGTGAATAAGTTGTTTAACATGTACGGCAATTGAATTTGTGAAATTGTATTCAATATGTGGTATGTTTGGGGTGTTTAAACTTGGGACACATTGCCTTATTACTACTTGAGTTAAATGATTTTGTTTTTAAACAAGAGTGACTTGGATTCTTGCTACGAGCTGGCCAAATTGTTTTGTTTTGTTGCATTATCATGTTTAGACTCATATTTTCGCGTATGGGACCGAAATGAGAGACTAGAGCTTACATGGGTAGTATGGTGGATACACACGATGATGAGTTGCCTCCACCTTCACCGAATCCTCTTGCTTGTGTTGGAGTAGAGGAATGTGCCCCTCAGGCACCCCAAGCACCTGTTTTTGGTGATATGACACCGTTAGTCCAAGCAATGATGGGAGCTTTCCAGGCAGCCATAGCTGGAGCGCATGTACCTGCACCGGCACCTACAACTGTTAATATCATATTACCTTTAGAGCATTTACGTAGCCTTGGTGGTGTTGAGTTTAGAGGTTTGATTCTTGAAGCGACCGAGAAATGGTTTGCTAGTACCGAAAGAATCATTGGCCAGATAGAGTGTACGGATGTACGCAAGCTGGGGCGTATTGTGTCATTACTTCAGGGCGATTGTAACACCCAAAAATTTTGTTAAACAGTATTAAGGTCATTTGTTACTAAGTTAGTAGCTTAAAAGCTAACTTGGTGACCAAAATGAAGAAAAATGCAAAAGTTAGGATTTCTTCGATTATGGGTTATGGAAAAGGAATTTCTGAGATTTAAAAGCTTCAGATGATAGAGGGCAAGCTAATTAGGGTACTTGCAAAGTTTGGTCGAAATCCGAGGAAAATTGGAATGGGAATTGAGGTCTAAAATTTAGTGACCAAAATGATAGCATTTCAAAAGTTGGTGTCTAGAGTATAAATATGGGGAAAATATGAGCCCCTAGAGTATAAATATGACCAGGTTAGAATGTGTATTTTGGCATTTCCTGGATTTCGATATGAGAATTATGTAAAAAGTTATTCTCGGTCGTATAACTAGGGATGGCCGGATATATGACTCGAATAAAGAAAATTTATTTGGTCATTATTTTTATTCTGTATATGGATAAGATATGATATGATACAAAAGATGGTAAAAGTTTCAGAAAGTAAAATGCAGTTCAAGATACCGAATTTTGATCGAACTTCATAGTTAAGCGTGCTCGGGCCTTAGGATGGATGACCTTCTGGGAAGGTCCCATATCTGTATGGATGAGTGGAAATGCATGAAATTTTATTAGATGATGGAATAATATGAAGTCACGGATTTAATTCGATAATTCGAATATCGAGAAATTGTAGTAAAAGTTTTATGTAATTATCGGCAAATTGGATCAAGATAAAATTTCAGAGATAGTTCCATAAACCTCAGAAGAGTCATAAAATATCATTTTATGGGATGTTAAAGAGATCGGTAAAAATTTAAATCGATCGAAATGACATGGAATGGCAATTTTGTGAATAAGTTGATCGGTAAAGGGTTTTTGGTTATTTTACCCAAAAGGGACATGGAAGGAATTTTGATATTTCTTTTACTGATGAATAGTGGCTTATTAAAATCCAAATACGTCTAGTTGGAATTTTACAAAATGGCGAATTAGACATACAGATCTAGTTGGAGGGTATTTTTGGAAAGTAGAATTTATTGAATTAAAAATTTATTTTCAATGATAAAAGTGCCTTAAATATATGAAAAATGAAGGAATTATCAGCAAAAATACTCTCCAAAACGTTGGTGAAGAGAAAAAGAAGAGAAATTTTACAAGCTCGATTTAAGGCCCGAATCTCAGTTTTTAAGTAATATTTCGAACTACAAAGTTGTTCTACTCTTAGAGCTCTATCTTTTGATGTAAATAATTCATAGAATACTTGCTTGGTTGATGAGATTTGATATGAGGAAGAAATTAGGGTTTATGAACTAATTGGGGCTTTTATAATTTTATGAATCCATGGTTGATTTTAAGTTAGAATCATGCTTGTATGTTGTTAGATTCATGTTATTGAGTTGGGCTTTAAACCCTACATATTTCTGTTTGTATAAAGAAGATTAGGGTTGATCGATTCAGGTCTAACTTAGGGTTTGTGATGTTGAATTAATGATCTAGTAAACTTGATTTGTTGTTTGGAAGCAAAACCCTAAGTTAAATGCATAGGGACCATTTCAACAAGCTTCAAAATTAAGGGGCCAAGTCTGATTTTTAGCTAAAATGATGGAATTAAGGTAGTAACGTTGATTTGAGGACTAATTTGCAAAGTTAAAAAGCTTGAATCCTTATTTTTGAAATTTGGTGACCATCTCGACAAATCAAGAGAAATTAGAGAAGTAAAGGTTTAAGTATATTTTGATGAAGGATGTAAAGAGAACATATAAATACAAGCTTTATTATAGTCATTTGAAGTAAATGATGGGACTAAATTGACAAGAAGAGAAATAAGGAGAAGTTGGTGTAAATTAGAAGTTATTTATGGAAAGTTATGTTGGAATTTGAATTATGGCAGTAAGTTTAAAAATTCGCCATAAATTATACAAAAAATGATTATATGATGAATTTTATATTGTTAGTCTAGTTTCGTTTCCAACAAACGGTAACTGGTTTTGAGTTTCGAGTTAAAAGATATGAATTTTAAATCGAATGAAGGTCAGAAAAATTACAGAGCAGTTTCTGTCTAGACAACTCTGTGACGTGAATGTAAGGAATTTTCATAATTTTTGTAGATTTTATTAATTTATGTGACTTATACTATTAGAACCGTTATCGAATCTAGTTTCTCCTGTATAAAGGAAATTAAGATCCAGTATGTATTGTTCCTTGTATAAGTAAATCTTTGAAGGTAGCGCAAGCTATCAGAAAATGGAATTTGAAACATTTTGTATTTAAATGTTAGTTAGCAAGCTCGGAACAATTATTGGAAGTTTAAATTGGTCACTAAGGACCATAATGAGTTTTTTAACAGTACAAGGAAAAAGGTTAGATTTGAATCTAACAAATATTTTATTTTATTCATGTGATTAATGAAGTCAAGTCCGAATCAAAGAAGGTTAGAGCTACTGTGAAAGAAATGATCGAACTAGGACTTAGTGAGGCATTGTGTTAGGTGGCCAAGGTGAGTGTCTTAATTGTTACTTAATTATGCATGTGATAAAGGGAGGCTTGCGATACGCCAACCTTATTTATGAATGAATGATATGATATATGTTGACGTTATGTTCTACTGTTAAAATGTGGTAAGTAATATGACGAGCAATATGGGGTCAATGTTCCTAACATATGACTAAAGAATTATTTATGATATGTTATGTATATAAAAAATTAAGAATAAGTGATGTGCTTGATACATGATCACTGATTGGAAAATTATTCTTAATAAGTAAGCTAATGTGGCTTGAATAACATACTGTTTCAAGTATGAGATCTTATCTGTGAAATGTTATGATAGTCACTTTAACTGATATGTTATTTGAATATGGTAACAGCAAGTAATATGTATAATACATTGTCAATGCTTTGATATATATCTTTGTTATAGTATAGCTAATATTATCTGGGTTATGAACTACCATTATGATTTATTGATGACATCTGATATGATAACTTCTTATCATGATATACATATATATGTATGCCCAAGTATAAAAAAAATGGGAGTCCTTGGTATAGTTGGCATGCCATAGAGTCCTTAGCAATTGCATCACTCAAGTTATGATATGATTACATGTTTTTGCGACTACGATGGTGTCTCATACACCTTGGGGATCCAAGCCCTTGGTGTGCACCCTGGGGATCCACGCCCATAGTGCCAATGGCACTAACGAGGTGCTTTTATGAGGAGCAAAGAGCGTCCTCGAGTACGTACTCATCTGTCTGTTATGTTTGGCACTACGGTGTCATATTTCAGATGACTCGTATGCCTAAGGTCTTATAAAGTATACTTTGGGAAAATTTAAAAGGTTAATAAAAGTGCAGGTAATCAAGCTAGTGAGCTTGGCAAATTCCGTTATGTACTAAGTTTTCTGCAAAGTTTTGGTACTATGTGCGAGAAATAACATGTTCTCCGTACTCTCTATATTTTCTGTAAGATCGGTATTTTCCCGATTATGTTAAGCTCAGTAATATATGTATTTCTTTATTTGATATATTAGGAAAAGAACTAGAATTATGATAAAGTTTGCCAAGAAATGCAACAGAAACTGGTTATATTATGTTATGAGAATCATGTTGAAGTATGTCAAGTAAACATGATGAACTTAATACAAATAATTTACCAGTTATACTTAGATAAGATAGATATAAAAATAAGCCTTGAATTATGTTCATGTCAGTTATTTGATAACCTTATATGATTTTCCTCACTAAGTGGATACTTAGCGTGTATTGTTTCACACGTAGGTTATTGGAAACTTATCAGAAGAGGAGTCAAGCATGTTGAACAAGCTGCAATCTGCCAAACATCAGTAAGACATTCTAATTTATGATATTCTGTAGTGGGCATGTATCAATTTATTCATTAGTTATTTTAAAGGTAAAAGTTTGATTAATAGTTAGATAAATATGAATTATTCATATGGTTAAAGAATTACCGGTGATGATATTTAATCGGGTAAAATTTTATTTATCGTTTATAGCGTAACAATTTTAAATTCAAGAAAGAGTCTAGGCAGTGTACCTAGTTTTCACCCTGAGTTATATACTTATTTTAATAACTGACTAACATGTTTTATAAACCAATTCAGGGTCAAAACTAGCAATCTGCAAATATGCTATGAATACTTCGAAAGTTGATAAAGGGTTATTTTATAAACTAGTTTTATGTCAGATGTTTAAAAAACTTACAAGTCTAGAACTCTGTTAAATAATATTGTGACATCCTTAATGTGTAATCGTACTACGAGTATACGTTAAGGGTGTTACAGCGATGCTTACAGTTGGTAGACAACTGTGATCGCGGGAATGGAACCTGCCAGTGTTACGTGGGATTCTTTTGTGAGGCTTTTAGGAAGAAGTATTTTGGAACTCGATATAGAGATGAGAAAAAAAGGGAATTCATAACTTTGGAGCAAGGAAATGTGTTTGTTTCCGAGTATGAGATTCAGTTTGTACAATTGAGTGAGTATGCTCCTGAGTTGGTTTCGGATGAGCAGCAGAGGTGTGAACGGTTTTGTTAGGAGTTGATCAAGAAGGTGAAGACATACATGCTGGCCATCGAATACACAGAGTTTGATGTTCTGGTTTCTTGAGCAAATGACATATAACAGAATTTGGGCTTGCCTGCTCGTTCTGGGTGTTCTTCAGCGGGAAAGAAGAGTGTAAAGTATGATGTTGGTAAGGATCGTTATAAGAGGCATAGAGATAGGAGGTACCATCTGGATCAAAGACGGGGAAGAAATAGTGTTGGGCATGGTTTTCAAGGTCATAACACCTTAGCTGGAGTTCCTGAGTGTAGGAGATATGGAAGGAAGCATTCAGGGGAATGTTGGGGGTGCTATAGGCACATGTTGGAATTTTGGATTGAGGGATAATCTTAGGAGGGATTGTCTGCAGTTGGCCAGAGAGGGTCAGGATCATGTACCGGTTGTTGTGGCACAAATGGGTCGTGGAAGAAGCCCTAGATATTTGAAGCGCAGGGATGATGGTCATAGAGCGGTAGCGTATACCGTAGAGGTTCAGCCTGAGGAGGGTGGACCGGCGAGGGTCTGTGCTCACCATGTAGGGAGGAATGATACCGATGTGATCCCAGGTACGTTTACCTTGCAATCTATACCTATGTTATCTTTAACTAATTCTGGTTCTACACATTCTTACATCTTGCATGAGCATGCATGTTTGTTGGATTTACCTGTAGAGTTGTTAGATGTTGGTAAGCGAGTAACAAGTTCTTTTGGTGATACAGTTGTAGCTAGGAAGTTGTATAGGAGTTCTCCCTTGATGGTTCAAGGGCTTGTGTTTGAGGCTAACATGATGGAGTTACTAACGGCTTCGATATGATATTGGGTATGGATTGGTTGACTCGACACAAAGCTATAATGGATTTCGAAGCCAAGTGGGTTTCTCTAAAACTTGCTAAGAATTATGAAGTTGTGGTTATGGGGGAGAATGTAATGTTCATGACGAATATGGTTTCTGCTTTGGAGGCGCAAAAGTTGTTGGAGTTTGGGGGTCAAGTATACCTAGCCTATGTTATGAATCATAATATGAAGGAAATGCGTGCCCAGGATATTCGCACAGTTTGCGACTTTCTAAGAGTATTTCCAGAAGAGTTGACTGGTTTTAGCCAGATAGGGAGGTGGAGTTCTGAATTGAGACGTACGTAGATACGGCTCCAGTTTCAATTATCTTGCATCGTATGGCACCGAAAGAGTTGAAGACGCAGTTACAAGAGTTGCTGGATCGTGGGTTCATTCGACCAAGTGTGTCACCGTGGGGAGCACCGGTGTTGTTTGTGAAAAAAAAGATGGCACGATTATAATGTGCATTGATTATCGGTAACTGAATAAGTTGACGATTAAAAACAATTATCCTTTGCCGAGGATTGATGATCTGTTTGATCAGTTCAGAGGTGCTACAGTGTTTTCTAAGATTGATCTGCGGTCGGGGTATTATCAATTGAAGGTAAAGGATAAAGATGTGTTGAAGATAGCTTTGCGCACACGTTATGGGCATTACGAGTTCTTAGTGATGCCATTTGGTTTGAAAAATACACCGACAGCGTTAATGGATATGATGAATAGGGTATTCCATGAGTTTTTCGACCAATTCGTGGTAGTGTTCATAAATGACATTCTTGTGTACTCGCTACCGAGGAAAATCACGATCGACATCTCCGAATTGTGTTGCAAGTTCTGTTGGATAACAAGCTTTATGCCAAGTTAAGTAAATGTGAGTTCTGGATCAAGCATGTGGTTTTTCTTGGACATGTTGTTTCGACCGAGGGTATTCGTGTAGATCCGTAGAAAGTTGAGGCCATTGTGAATTGGAAGCAATCGAAGTCTGTAGTTTCCTGGGGTTGACAGGATACTACCGATGCTTCGTAGATGGGTTTTCAAAGATTGTTGCCCATTTGAAAAAGTTGTTGCAAAATAATGTAATTTTTGAGTGGACGGAAGCTAGGCAGCAAGCTTTCGACAAATAGAAGGAAGCTTTGACGCAAGCTCTAATCTTGATTCAACCTGAGTCAGGGAAGGAGTTTGTCGTATATAGTGAATTGAAGGTGCACGAGCGCAACTACCTTACGCACGACATTGAGTTGGCCGCGGTGGTATTTGCCTTGAAAAGATCCGGCGACATTATCTGTACGGTGAGAAGTGTATCGTATACATGGATCACAAAAGTTTGAAGTATTTGATGTCACAGAAGGAGTTAAATCTTAGGCAACGAAGATGGTTGGAGTTGCTTAAGGATTATGACCTAACGATTGAGTATCATCTGGAAAAAGGGAATGTGGTAGTGGATGCCTTGAGTAGAAAGGTCGCGGTAGAGTTAAGGGCAATGTTTGCGCGGTTGAGTTTAACACGAGATGGTGGGATGTTAGCAGAGTTGCAAGTGAAGCCTTCGATGTTGCAAATGATAAAAGAGAAGCAACCATATAATGAGACGTTGGTGCCTCATGTTAAGGATATCTTGGATGAGAATCATACGGATTTTGGTTTTAATGAGGATGGAGTTTTGTGCTTTAAAAGTCGGGTGGTGGTGCCGATAGATGAAGAGTTGAGGTACACTATCTTGACTGAGGCGTATTCAAGTTCTTTTGCTATGCATCCGGGGAGTATGAAGATGTACCAAGATCTGAAGAAAGAGTATTTTTGGGTCAGCTTGAAAAAGGATGTCGCGGATTTTGTGGCTTGTTGCATGGTTTGTCAATGTGTTAAGGCGGAGCATCAGTTTCCTTCGGGGTTGTTGCAACTGTTAAGGGTTCCCAAGTGGAAATGGGAGAGAATCACCATGGATTTTGTATCCGGTTTGCCTTTGACGATGTCAAAGAAGAATTTTGTTTGGGTGATCGTGGATAAGTTTACGAAGTGTGCAGATTTTCTGGTTTTGCATACGACGTATACTTTGGATAAGTTGGCTTAGTTGTACATTGTTGAGATTGTGAGGTTGCATGGTGTACCGAAGTCTATTGTGTCGGATAGAGATTTGTGTTTCACTGCAAGGTTTTGGGAGTGTTTGCATAGGGCCTTGGGTACATGGTTGAACTTCAGTACTTCGTATCATTCTCAAACAGATGGTCAGTCTGAGCGTGTTATCCAAGTGTTGGAGGATATGTTGTGGTGCTTCATCATAGATTTTCAGGGATCTTGGGAAAAAGCAGTTGTTGTTGGTGGAGTTTGCTTATAATAATAGTTATCAAGCTAGTATCCAGATGGCATCATGCGAGGCTTTGTATGGTAGAAGATGTCGTATGCCACTTTGTTGGGCGGAGGCAGGGAAGAAGTATATATCGTTGCCGAATATGTTAAAGGATACCAATGAGAAAGTAAAGCTTATTAGTGATCGGTTGAAAGCTGCTTCGGATTGGCAAAAGTCATATGCTGACTTAAAGCGAAAGGAGATTGAGTATGTAGTTGGTGATCGTGTGTTCTTGAAGGTTTTGCCTTGGAAAAAAGTGATGAGGTTTGGAAGGAATGGCAAGTTAAGCCCTAGGTTTATTGGACCGTATGAGGTGTTAGAGTGCATTGGTCCAATTGCGTAAAGATTGAGGTTGTCGGCTGAGCTAGAAAAGATACATGATGTTTTCCATGTGTCGATGCTTCAGGGGTATAGATCAGATCCTTCGTATGTAATGCTTGTTGGGGAGATTGAGTTGCATCCGAATTTGACCTATGATGAGGAACCGTGAGAATTCTGGATTCGAGTAGCAAAGTTCTCCGCGAAAAGACCATAGAGTTGGTAAAGGTGTTGTGGAGGCACCGCGTTGTAGATGAAGCTACCTGGGAGAGCAAGTGGACATGTTGAAATAGTTCCCTCATCTTTTTCTGTCAGGTAAATTTCGAGGACGAAATTTCTTAAGAGGGGGAGAGTTGTAACGCCCTGAAATTTGGCCTAGATGTGGGCTGGATCAGGTCGGTGGTTCAAGAGAACCGGTTAAGGCAATTCAAATAGTTTTGGGAAAATTAAATTTATAAAATTGATTTTGGGATGAAATAAAATATGGGAAATTGTTTTAAATTACTTAATTAATATTTTAAGTAATTTGCTGAAGTAAATTTGAGGTAATTAAATCTGATTTTAAGACATTTTGGTCTAGTGACTAAATTGAAATTTTCAAAACTATTTTTGGTGACTAAATCGAAAAAGGTTAAAACTTAGAATATTTAAGGAGCTATTTATCCAATCTTTTTCAACAGATTTCTCTCTTACTTAGGCTATTTTTAAGTATTTTTAAATGGTTTAATAATTAGATAAATGAGGATTTTATTAAAAAGATCTTTAATTTGCCAAAAATACATTTTGACGTAACTACTTTTCAGCCAACCTTTTTCTCTCAACTTTCTCAGCAACCAAACTAGGATTTCTACTCTAAAAATTCTAGGAATCAATTCATACCGATTTTCTTTTTGATTTCTAATTGATTTCTCTAAATCTATTGCACAATCTCCTTGGATTTCATCAAAGCTTGGCCAATTGAGGGAGAAATCAGCAATTAGAGGTGATTTTTGTTTCTCTCCTCTAATTAAAGGTTCTTTATTGAAATTCCCAAGTTCTTGACCCTTTGTTGTTGATTTATGTTAAGAAATTATGATTTTAATATGGATTTATTGGTTAAATTGAGTTTTCTTGGAAAATTGATTTGGATCTGTTTTGATGATGAATCTAATGGGTTTAGATCTCCATTTAGATTTATTTTAATGTTGAAAGAGTTGATTAATTAATGTAATCCTGAAACTATGTGAATTGTTAGTTTTCTAAGTTGTACATAGTTGGTTTTTGGCTTGATCCTGTTGTTGTAGTGTTGCTGGAGGTATAAGGACGTGTTTAAGGTGCTTTTGGATGTTAATTGATGTTGTTAATGTGTTAGAATCATTAGATGTTGGCTGGGCTTTGTTTAGGTAAGGTTTGGTGGCGTTCTTGATGATTTTATGAGGGTGTTGAGTGGATTCTTGTGAGGCGATGTTGTGTTTGTTGGTTGCTGGAGGTTTGAGGTACAGAGATGTGTTTTAATCCTCTGTTTTTGATTGGGTAAAGCAGGGGAGTTGAATCCTTTGGCTTTTGAAGAAGGCGTGAAAGGTTCGGAAGCTTGATTCGTTCATCGGCAAACAAGCGTTGGATTGTTGGTGAGTGGAAAAGTGTTTTACTGCTGTTAAAAGGTTTGAAAAGGTGTTGTGGGAGTTTAGATAAAGTTTGATACACTTATCTAAGCTAGGAAGTAAGTATCGTTTGAGCTTTCTCTCGATTTCGGTTTTGCAAAATGAAATCTCATGCACATGTTGTTGGTTTTAATTACTCACTGTATTATGCATGTTTTGAAAGCAAAAGATGTGGTAAATGATCATAGATGATGATTCATGAAAATGACACATGGTTTATAAATGTGTTTTTTAGATTGTTAAAATACATGTCTAATGTATTTGTCTTAGATTGATTTGATGCATATGTAAAATAGTGAGGTAATATTGTTTATTAAATATATTGGCAAGTGGCTGAGTTAAAATGATATCGGATATAGTTGGCATGCCACAGGGATTAGAGTGCACTATAAAAAAGTCACCTCATTTTTGTCGAGGGGTGTTAAGTGTCCGTAATCTCCAACATGAGAATCGCAGCAGTTGAGGTGGGTAAATGTTTCGTTTTCTCCCACTGGTGGATTTATACATCCAAACTGTAGAGGTGGGTAAATGTTTCGTTACTCCTGTTTGAACCGTTGAGGTGGTCAAGTGTGTCGTTCCTCCGGTTGAGGTATGTATGTGAAGTGGTTGTGGGAACCACTTGAGAAATCCGTGTATCCGATAAGTTTTGCGAAATGAAAGGTTGTTGGTTTTGGGTCACTTGAAAGCCAATTTATGAGATAATGTATCATGTGAAATGGATTATGTTGTATAATGAGATTTATACATGTGTTACTCTTTAAGATTGTTATAAAGGTTTTGTGGTGTGAAGCTTAAATTGAGGTAGATATTGAATCCATGATACATGTGTTGAAAATGATTTAAATGTGCATATTTTATATCATATGAAAAGCATGAGATGTTTTGCTATGAGATATTTACATGAGATTTGAATCAAATGGTTTAAAATGCATTGATGAGTGTTTATGCGAATTCCCTCACTAAGCTTATAGCTTACGCTCTCTTTTCCTCATCAATGCAGAGAAATAGCTTTCTCGGACAACACGTGAGCAATAGAGTATCCAATGAACATTTCATTACAAAGTATGGTTTTATATACGTTAAGTAATAATAAAAAGGCAATGTGACCGAGTTGTTTTGGGAGATGTGTTTTGAGTTACTCCATGTTGTAATAGTTTGGATTAATATTTTGGACTTGTTTGTCGTTTTGGTATGTGGTTTTGAGGGGTTGGGAGACAATAAGCATGCTTGGGTAGAAATCATGCTCATAAGAGATTGCTTGATTATGCCATGCTTAGTGTAGTCTCAATCTATGTTGCTATGTTTTATGATTGAATGTTTATGATGTCATATGATGATTGGTGGTTGAATGGATGGTATTAGATTGAGCCAAAGTGTCATATGTTGGACCTAGAGGTCAATACAGATCTCACCATACCAGTACAAGCCCCTCAGGTTTCGGTACGCGGGGACCTATCCATGCCCAAAATGTTCAAAATAGCCTACGCGTATCGATACGTCTGGTAACCGTATCGGTACGCACGGTGATGTAACAGTAATCGTTTCGGTACACGGGTTATCGTATCAATACGGTGCTTAGCTATTGGAATTTTGATTTTTGAAATATATAAACCCTACCGATGCGCCTAGGGACCGTATCGTGTGCCTTTTTCTTTTTGTGTCATATCAAAACGCAAGTCACTTGTACCGGTATGCTGACTGTTAATTCAGTTGTATAAGCATCTGTAGTTTGAAATCTTTGCATTTTGGTCCCTGTTTCTTAAATGTGCAATTAAATGTGTATGAATGATCATTTTGGGTTGAGATTTAACATGAAGGCATGTAACATGATTAATTGAAGATTGGTAACTTTAACTTCATGAAAGTCCTTGTAAATATTGGAAATTATGTTTTAGTCCTTGTAAAGCATTTTCGAGCAATTGGATATCGAAATGATGCCCGATTGAGATGTAATTTGAACCATGACTCATATGAACACCTTAGGACTTAATAATTCATTTAGATAAGATAAAAGAAAAAAGAAACTATTTTATTTGTAATCTATTCAGGGTTTATTTCGGTAAACCCTAATATAGCTCGCTCAATTCGATCTTTCATCTAGACCGTGTCAAGGGGGTTACATGGAAAGAAAGGTAGGCTAGAAGAAGAAAGATGAAAGAAGAAAGAAAGAAAGAAAGAAAGAAAATGAAAGAAAAGAAAATAAAGAAAGATTCATACCACAAAACTCACTTACAACTCGATCGAGAAACAATCAATCTTGTTGTACTTCTTCGAGCTTGGTTGCTTGTTTGTTTTGTTTTGCCTTCACCACCTTTTTGTTTCACTATTTACTTTTATTTTTTATACTATTTTGAATTCCTTAAGAAGATGAGAAGGAATTATGATTTTTGCTTCTTCTTTTTTTCAAAATAAAATCACAAAAGATAGGGGCTTACTTGATTCTTCCAAAAGCTCTGATTACCAAATGATACGCTCTAACTCTCCAATTGATGTTGTTGAGAGAAGCTTGATTGTTCCCGATCGTGAGTGTAAGTAAGCCTTGTAATCTGAATGCTTGAAGATGATGAACTGATGGAAAGATGATGATAGTTTCGGTTGTGGAAGTGTATGGTGCGTGGTGTTTAGGAAGAGGATTGAAATTGATGAAAAGGAAAGGATTTGTGTAGGTTTGGATATGGTGAATGAAATAGAAAGGACGGTGGTGAAATAAAATGGAAAAATTATGATAGTATTCAAAGAATTCAAAGGAAGAAACTATGCTATAAGAAGCATAACCCCGGTCCTTAAGAGAATGGCTTTGAGGGTGGTATATAGGACTTAAACCCTTTGGTTATATGAACCAAGAACCCAAAGTATCAAATTGAAAGGAAAGGTGAAGCCACAAGCAAAGCTTGATAAGTTGATAAAGTTCTAAAAAAGAACAAGTTTGAGAGAAAACCTCACAAAGTGATTTTAATTGATATGAAAGTTGTGTGTTTACAAAATGAAAATCAGCACCCTATTTATAGAGTACAAAGAGGTTTGGCCGAAAGGGTATATGCCTATTCGGTTAGGCTTGTGTCTTCCTCCAAGGCTGGTCGTGACTCCCTCCAAGGCTCTTGCAATGATTCGGGCAAATTGGTGTCTCCCTCCAAGTGCAAGTTTTCGCCCAAATATGGTTTCCCTCCAAAGGATTTGGCACCACTTTGATGTTCCCTCCAAGGTGGTCGGTCATGTATCATGGGAGGGAACATGCCCTTTAGGTGTTGAGCTAGTGATGGAAGCTTGAGCTGAGATGAGCAACTTGAGCTAGGATGAGCTGACTTGAGCTGGGCTGTTGGCTGAATGAGCTTTACTTAGTTTCTGAGCTGATTTGAGCTGCTACGAGTTGTCCTTAACTAGTGATCTTGTCTTTAAGTGTCCTTAAGCTATCTCGAGCTATTTGGAATTGTTATGAGCTTGCATTCTCTAGGTCAAACTGAATGAGCTATTATGAGCTAATTTTGAGCTGAATGAGCTTAGGTGAGCTGCACTTCAATCTTCCCCCTTGTACATGTGAGCTGGTATGTCCTACAAACAAATAAACAAACATAAGTAAATGCAAATAATTGGAATTAAAACAAAATGCTAAGTAAAGATGTGGTTATACTTAATATGCATGCTTAAAACACTACTTAATGTGCAAAGTGTAGTGTATGATGTAAGGAAAGGTGTTACGGTACCCACTAAGCATGATGTTAAACATAAATGTAATGTAAGCATACATGATAAGTATATGTGCATTCATAACTAGTAGTATCATAAATATATAATTAAGATAAATGTGAAGAACGTAAGTAAAAACTCCCTCGTCCTTCATCCATGTGAACAAAGATGAAAGTATGGTGAAACTAGGTAATGTGTGAAATAGGATCGCATCAAGTACTCTTTTGCTTCATTTAGGTTTAGAGAGGTTTTTAAGACTTATAGCGATAATCTTTTTTTAATAAATTTTTTATCTAATTTGTGTGATATTTAAACACGGCGCTAGAATAAATTAATATGTTTGTATTTTTTTATATCAACTCGATCCACACACAAAATAGGTTGCTACGCTTAATGCTAATTATAATTTATAAGATGAAGAATAATAAAATGAAAAAAAGGAAAGAAAACTGTATTAGAGTTGAGACACCTGTACATGATTCATGTGGACCACCAGACAATTTAACAGTTTGATCAAACAGACATGGATATTAAACTCCTAATTTAATTACTCAAAACCAATTCTTCACTCAATATTTCATCAAATGGATGTTGATATTAAGGTGAAAAAAAATCGATCTCATTCAAAAAATAATATTTTTTTACTTTAATTATAATTTTATAATTCAATTTGACTCGAAAAAAATTTCAAATAAAATTTGAGTTATAAAATAAAATTTCGAATAACTCAAATTTTTAGTAAATAGTGGATTGATTTTCAAATTCTAGTTGAGTCTCTCAGATCTACCTGATATATGTATATCAGGTCTGAAAAAATATGAAGAAATATATATATATATATATTATACTTATAGAAAGTTGCTTGAATTGAAATCAATTAGTACCAGAGCACTATAAATGTTTACAATTATATTTGAACATAAACAATAGGATTTAAAAAAATTTAAACAGAAACTCGAACAACTCGAGTTGACTCGAATTTCATAAACTCGACACGACTCAAAAAATTTAAATAAAGTTTGAGTTATAAAATATAACTCGTCTACTCGACTAACTCAAAATTTTTAACTCGATTCGATCAAATATTAACCCCTAATCAACACTTCACACACTATTTCGTACCCTTGATGTTTCGACTCATCTTTTTCTCGAATTCCAAAAGTCATTAAAACTTTTGCATCGTTACCTATTGATCGACTAACTTGAGTAAAAAGATTGGAACCCTAATCAATAGTTTAAATCAAGAAGTTTTACGTGTTGAAAATCACCTATTAGATTCTTAAAAATCTTGCTTTTTTTTCTCCCCATGTTTTTTATTTAACATCACTTTTTTCATATACCGAAAAATTTATGCTGAAAGCTACATCAAAAGCAGTCAACAGCTACTAATGTCCTTGTTCTAGCACACATTTAGTGTTCAAAACACCAGAAATATATAGAATATCAGGCATCATTATTGGAAATATTAATAGATCAATTAATAGCTCCACAAGCTTTCTCCATCAGAATTCTCCTCCGAGTCATCGGACGGTGTCGAGCTTAATCTTGGTGGCGACACCAACAAGCCCTCTGCCGTGTCCACCAGTAAATGGGGTAGGTTTAAAAACACATCCTCGTCCATATATTCTTCTCTCGATTCTTCATTTTTGGATCCTTGATTAACCTCGATACCTTGGGTTTCAGCCTTTTTAAGTAAAGCGGCAGCGGCAGCTGCTTTACGTATATCATCCGATGATGTAGACGAAGGGGAGGATATGAGGCAACAGAGGCGGGAAAGTTAACTCACGCTTCCCCGCCTTTTATGGCTAGGGCAGCCACATCATAGGCAGCAGCAGCCATTTCCGGTGTTGGGTACGTACCGAGCCATATACGTGTGGTTTTGCGTGGCTCACGGATTTCAGACACCTATTGTCGCTACGGCACCGGATTCCATGGTAAATTGGGTGTTTCCCGGAGGAGGCTGAGGCCATAATGGTTTTTCCAAGGATTAGGAGGTAGTTGTGGCGCGTGAGTACTTGTTGCGTTGAGCGAAAGTTGATTTTGTTAGAAAAATAGCGTTAATCCAAGATTAAAATAATAAATAAATATTATTATTCAAATGAACAGTACAAAATTAAAATGATACGACATATATAAATCAACAAACCAATTTAGCTGAGTTGGAAACGTGTTGAGACCTACATGAATGTAGTTTTCTTAAGACAGATTTTCGGCCACTCCTATGGTACTCGAGTTCGTTGGTCGTCTATCTCCCAAGATACAATAACAGATGATCAGCCACAGTTGCACTGCTGTGGAGATCACGAACTTACTATTGCTTTCGCCTGCCACCGAAAACAACTTTTGAAAAACCCACAAAGAAAAAAAACTATAGAAAAGTTCTGTGGTTTTCGTTCTGTTGAAATCAAAGGAATGTCATGCTATTTATAGGGAAGTGAGCTAGGTTAAATGTGGAAATTATAATATTCTGAATTAATGGTCATTAACCATTTAAATGAATTAAATCGGTAGCAATCTATTAATACCATATTAAAACAGAATATTCTCGTGAATTGCACTTATTACCTTTTAATATCCGAATTTAAAGGAAACCAAAAAATTATCCTTTTAAATTCAGAACATTCAAAAAGATATTCCAATAATAAGAAAAAATTTATTCGAAATGGGTAAAATATCCACAGGTCCACAAAGGGCCTGACCAGTCCGGACATTTGCGTCGCCCACGTTATGCGGGTGCGCCCCAACCCGAATGGGATTGGATTCGCACCCCCTGCGCACGAGGCACAATTTCCATTCAAGTCATTCAATAACCATAAAGTGGGTAAGTGTATATAAGCACTTCCAATACCATTTATCCCATCAATATGGGATAGGGGTTTTCACTTCCTTATTCAATTCACAACTACCCTACTTTGAGCATCAATTTCTCATTCACCACTCAACCGTTTTGAGCATATGAGATGTAGTTGTAAAAGCCTCATGGGGTAGAATTAGATTCAATAAAATCATTATTCGAATCTCCACCTTTACCTATTCGAAATATGGCTCAAAGTTACCATTTTTCTCACATTTTTCCAACAATCCCCTACATGAATGAAATTGATGATTTTATCAAAAACATTTTGGCTCGATGTGGTGATAGGTTTTACGCTCGATATCTGCGTAGGATAGGTAGGTTTCCTCCTTTGAACCTTCTCTTGTGAAAGTATATTTACTTTACTAGCTAACCAGTAGACGTGATGTCCTTGAACTATTACGTTGTTTGTGTAAATGATGATATAATTCACACAACTATCTCTCTGAAAAGAGTTTTAGTCCTCATAGTTATGTCCATATGGCCATGGACACCTCTTGGTTCTGCAAGAGTTTGAGAAAACTATGCAAGTAGTCTCCTTGAAGCGGCCCCACTTCACTCTCACATAGGTGACTTAAGTTGCTTGGCTCACCGAAGCACACAATAGTCATTAAAAGCTTTGCTTAGCCTATACCACTTTTGATCACTATTTACATCATAGGAGTAGACTTGGGGATAGGTACCCCCATAGTGACCAAACATGTCTATGCAATTAGGTTATCTCTTTGAACCTAGATCTTGGGATCTCCAGTCAACTAGGTAGGGTTTTCCTTCACAAAGCGCCTTAAATTTTCTTGGGCTTTAGTCCTATTCCTTTTGATGTTTCCTCAACTTGATCTCGATTTAACCCTTTGGTTAGTGGATCTGCAACGTTATTCTTTGATAACTCCGTTTGAGATCAATTGCTTGTACATAAATCTTTGTACTCTACCAATTTTTGGTTTTCAATATATGAATATTGTTGGCACATGCTTTGGCCATTCAGGAATATCCTCTGTCTATTTTAAAGTCAATTGACTTTTTCTCCAGACTTGTCTAAAGCTAAAACTCAGATTTCATTATGAATCTAGTTGTAACCGTTTGTCTTGAGAAATCCCGTGACATAGCTCCTTTCTTCGATGTGTAACATATTCACTTGTGCCTTTGATAGCTGGCATCGAAGAATCCTTATGAAATAATGCAATTCATAATCTTGAGTATATCTGAGATATCTCAATACCTTCACAACTGCTTTTCGGTGGTTTTCACCTGGATTGCTTATGAATCTTGCTTAAACTGCTCACAATAAAAGCAATATCTGGTCTAGTGCAACTCATGGGGTACATTAGACTGCCTATGGCCCTTGCATATCCCACTTTGAACAAATGTTGGCTCGTATTTATTGGAGTTCTGGCTATGCTAGGAACATCCTTGCCAAACTTCTTTTGTTCACGTAGTGTGACTGTGTCAATATGAGACATTCGAGTGACCGTTTGATTTGGATGCCCAGAATCAAATCTATCAATCTCATGTCAATCTTGAATTTGACAAGTCTTTGGTATATTTATCATTTCATTGTATGTCATCAACACACATTTGTCACACTCTTATGAAAATGTCTTATTTTTAACCTTTTATTAAACGTAGTGTGACTGCGTTTATATGAGATCAGACAGCCAAAATTAAATATGTCATTCTCATTTTTTTTCATGCATTTGGTACGTTTACCATTTCATTGTTACTTATAACAATGAGTATGTCCTTAACATAGAATCATGTATCCTAATGTTGACATACAATCATTTGTCACACTTACTTGTCATCATGACAATATCTTGGTTTCAACCTTTTGTTGAACGTATGGACAATTTTCATTGATAGTCTCCAAAGTTCGTTTCATTGAACTTGGATCGATTTCCCTAATTTTATATTTTCAATGAATGAGTCATTCTTTGTTTCCATTATCATATTCTTGCGAGTCTGTTTGTATACAAGAAATTGATATTCGTTACTATGTTTTACATAGTCAATGAAAATATTGTCCATTTATTTTCATTTACTTTGGTAATGGAACATTACCTTTGCAGGACACCCTCACATTATTATGTAGTTGTAGGAAGGTTTTATTTTCTTCCAATAACTCATATGGTGTCTTTTATTTGAGATACCTTATTTAAAGATAATTAGTTGATAGAACAACTCCCCCACATGTCAGGTACATTTTGAATATTCAATTCTTTTCAGAAGTTATCTTCAAAATCATTGTACCCTCGGATGTTGCAGCGTTACTCACATAGATTTTCTCCCAAATTAATCAATTTATTAAATTTGGGTTTCAACATCCTGCTTATAGAGAATAATTTCTCTATAAAACCTTTGCTTTTAGGCAAATGCACATAACATTAGTTTGTGCTATCATGAAGGTAATAAAATTTTCCTTCAAGCAATTGTTTGCCATATCAATTGTTATGAATAAATTTTGTCACAACATTGATCTTGTTTGGAAGTTTATAGTCTGAAAACTTGTTTCCTATCTTATGGCAATTAAAGCATTTCCCATAAAATTTTGCTTCCTGACCACACCGCCTAATTTGCGATTTGAAGTTTTTTTTGACTTCCACTATGTTTGCCCTAGCAATATTTGAAGATGGTAACAACATTTACCTTATCCTCTCGAATAATAGGAAGAATCTTCCTTTCCAGATATTTTGACCAAGTTTATCATGGTCAAATACGCAACGTATTTTGAAATTCTTTCAAATTAATTTCACTATTTTTCCATTGTGTCACATAGTCTCAAACTAGAAATAGAATATTATGAATTAGTTCATTGTCAAGAATTTAGTCGTAACCTAAGTTCCAAAACAGAGACATAATTTCTAACTTTTGTTAGACGTCGGGAATTTAGTAAACTAAAACCTGAAACAAAAGTTCTCACAATATAATAGAAAGAACATTAATGACCAGTGCATCAGGTAGGTAACTGATGAAAAGAGAGGTGGTGCACTAGGCACGCTTAAATACCAAGTCTTTCAAAGAACCAATCCTAGACATGCACTCTCATATTGTCTTTGAATCATCCATTTTTGGATTCTATTCTTGAAATCATTCCAAGCAATCAATTAAAATCACTGCCTTGGGTTCACACTAATTTAGAATCAATCATTAAGAATTTGGTAACTAAGAATTTCTTAGCACCAACATCTTCCATTTATGGTCCAACGATCCTCACAATTCTTTAGCCATTTTTAAACATTGTAAACTTTGTTACGTGTATCAGATAAGGCTTTAAGAATGTGGTTACGTCATAGAGAAACATAGTTTTTCCATACTTTGATTTGAGACCTTAGTCAAAATCAACGTTTTAGGATCATTAACCAATGTTACTTTCACTAACAAATTCTGTTAAACAGATTTGTCCAGTTTGTTTGAAAAGGAGATAAATTTCTTTACAAGATCAAAATTCTCAATAAATTGAACGATTTAAATAATTTATTTCCTTTTCCAAAATAGAATCATACCAGATTCTCACGGAAATAAACTCAATGATTTATTTCCTTTTACAAACTTGAATTATTCTAGATTTCTACGAAAATAAATCCAACTATTTATTTTTCTTAACAAATTAGAATCAACACATGATTCTAGCATAGAAATAAATTTAATGATTTATTTCCTATGTTATATCTTTTGTTAAATATTGAGATTAGTAGCACTAAAACCCAAATAGAGATATCAAGCCAATAAAATCAAAAGGAATTTATCCTTTGATTTTTGTTTCGTTTTTGTTTGGAAAGGAAGATACAGTAAATCCGTTAAAACGACATGAATTAAATTCCCGAAATAAATTATTTACTAGATCTTGTTTCTAAAATTTCGCCTGAGTATCCTGCTCGTCACTATAAAATTTCACAAAAGAAAATTATTAGTACGAAAGGAAAATATTTATGTTATATTTAATATTTCATATTAAAGGCAAAAAATTAAAGAATATTTAAGAATTGCCTTAATAATGGAATATTACCTTAATACTGCCGTGACTTAAGGATTTAAAATTACCTTATACCAAAATTTCTTTCTAATAATACATGTAGAATGAGTTGGTGGCCATTGCACCGTAAGCTTACATTTAGCAGCAGGAGGTCAATCTTCTCACCTGATTGACGTGAATTTGGCCCTGCTTATGTTAAAATAATACAAATAAATATGTTAGGAAATATAAAGCAAAACTGATTTTCGCAGAATCTTTCGAGTTGTACACATATGGAACTATTCTGTACAAGTATGATGTTCGTCTTAGAAGAAGTCTGTCTTAAGATTGTTAGAAAAATAGCGTTAATCCAAGATTAAAATAATAAATAAATATTATTATTTAAATAAATAGTATAAAATTAAAACGATACAACATATATAAATCAGCAAACCGATTTAACCGAGTTGGAAACGTGTTGAGGCCTGCACGAACGTAGTTTCTTTAAGATAGATTTTCGGCCACTCCTATGGTGCTCGAGTTCGTTGATCTTCTTTCTCCTAGTATACAACAACAGATGATCAGCCACAGTTGTACTGCTGTGAAGATCACCAACTTACTCTTGTCTTCGCCTACTACCGAAAATAACTTTTGAAAAACCCACGGAGAAAAAAACTATAGAAAACTTCTGTGGTTTTCGTTTTGTTGAAATCAAAGGAATACCATACTATTTATAGGGGAGTGAGCTAGGTTAATTGTAAAAAATATAATATTATGAATTAATGGTCATTAACAATTTAACCGAATTAAATCGGTAGCAATCTATTAATAACATATTAAAACAAAATATTCCCGTGAATTGCACTTATTACCTTTTAATATCCGAATTTAAAGGAAACCAGAAAATTGTCATTTTAAATTCGGAATATTCAAAAAGATATGCGAATAATAAGAAAAAAAATTATTTGAAGTCGGTAAAATATCCGCAAGTCCACAAAGACTGTCTAATCCAAACATTTGCATCACCCACATCATACGAGTGCACCCCAACTCAAATGAGATTAGATTTGTACTATCCCTATACAAAAAAAGAACAATTCCATTCAAGTCATTCAATAACTATAAAGTGGGTAAGTATATATAAATAATTCTTATTCTATTTATCCCATCAATGTGGGATAAAGGGTTTTCATTTTCTTATTCAATTCACGACTACCTTACTTTGAGCATCAATTTCTCATTCATCACTCAACCGTTTTGAACATATAAGATATCGTTGTAAAGGTCTCATGAAGTAAAATTAGATCCAATAAAATTATTATTCGAATCTCTACCTTTACCTATTCAAAATATAGCTCAAAATTTACCATTTTTCTCACATTTTTCCAACAAGGTTTAAGTGAGGCAAGTTGGTGGGATTATTAGGGACAACCATCTCTCTATATATATAACCCCAAGGTAGGAAAGCAAAAGGGCATCAAAACGAAGACGAATTTGATTAAAAGGTTTACAGTATTATAGTATTGCTGGGTAATTATTGTTTAGTGGAAAGCTGAATTTTTTACTCTTAACAAGAAAGGCGAAAACGTGAGCATTTCGTGGGGAAATGGTGGTTTTGTACGGTTGCAGTTAGGCTCATCATTTGATAGAGGGAGCCGAGTCAAAAAAATTCGAGTTAGTCAAGTTGACAAGTTCTATTTTATAACTTAAATTTTATTTAAAATAAGTCGAGTTGAGTCGAATTGTTTGAGTTTTCATTCAAATTTAATTATAAACATTTATAATGTTACGATACTAATCGGTTTCAATTTAAATGGCTTTTATAACCATATACAATATACATATATATTTTTCATATTTTTTATATGTGATATACATATATCTAACATGGTTGAGAGACTCTATAAGAACTTGAAAATCGATCCACTAATTTTTTAAAATTTTGAGTTATTCGAAGTTCTATTTTATAACTCAAACTTTATTTAAAATTTTTTCGAATCGAGCTTTTCATATCGACTCGAGTCAAAAAATTCTATTTTTTTGAGTTTGTCTAGTTTTTTTTGCTCGACAAATAATTTATTATTATTATTATTATAAGAAGCGAGCTTATCCCATTACGTGTCTCTTTAAAATCCTCCTTAAACATATGTAGGTAAAAAAGTACAATGCAACCGGGGTAACAAAGAAAAACCCATGCTCAAACAGACATGAAAACTGGTGCAAAGACCAAGTCAGTAGGGCTATACAAACACACCGCACAATCAAAAACAAATAACTCCCCCCACCCCCACCAAAAAAAAAAAAAAAAAAAAACTCCAGATGCCTTTGCAATGATGATCCACTATTAGGAAACTGTTCTTAAAGAGGTATTGCTGGAGAAGAGTTGAACTAGGAACCAACCAAAACTTTTACCGCCATGCTATGAAGATAGTTGATCGCTTCAAGCCATACTTCGCAAGGCAATCCGCAAGTACGTTGAACTGTCACAGCACATGGCAGACCAACTAATCGAATCAATTTGTCAATTTCCACCAAAAGGGGCCACCAACACCAAGGTCGTAGTGAAGAGTCGTTAATCTAGCTTATAATCACTTTAGAGTCAGATTCTACTATTAAATCTGCTTTCCCACTACAATTGGCCTCAATAAACACTTTCAAAGCAATTTTGACTACCATTAATTCAGCAAATTCAGCACCTTTGCCTTCAACTGGACCGGAGAAGATAGCTCTAAGAATTCCATCTTCATTGCGCAGTACCCCTTTACACCCTGCTATGTCATCTTTGAACGCCCCATCTACATTAAAATTTAACGAGCCTACTTTTGGAAGGGACCAATCTGCAATACGTTCACACTGAATCGTACCTCCTCCTATGTCGCACACAGGATTATCCCACCACTCATATATATTTGGGGTCCAGGCATCCTTTGTCGCCAATAGCCAAAACAAAGCTCGTAATTTTGTGAAGAAAATAATCTCCTCCAGATTTGGTTGAATCTCCTTAAAGACTTCATCATTTCTGGCAATCCATAAGCTCCAAATTACTGCCCCGATCGTGATTAGCCAAATAATTCTGCTAACACCTGTAAACGATTGGTTAAAGTAAAAGTGAAAGAGACCAGTCATATCAAGATTAAGCTGCTGTTTGATTTTCCACCACACACAGAACTGAAGCCAAAAATTGTTTGCGAAACTACACCCCACAAATAGATGGTTTGCATCCTCTGTTTCAACCCCAACATTTGCATCGTTCGTTTTCTAGTTTCACTTCTTTTTTTTCCTTAGGAAATCCTTTGTTGGGACTCTCTCAAGTTTCAGCATCCAAAGAAAACTCTTCACTTTGGGGGGACTTTCATCTTCCACTACCTATCAAAATTAAAATCTGGATCCTCAAGTTTTTCATTCACTAAAAGCATGGACAGTTTCTTAACTGAAAATTGCCCAAGATTGCCATGAATCCCAACAATGTTACCAGGCAACTCGCGAAAAATCTTCACATCCTTAAACACTCTCTCCAAATCTTCCACCATATTTTTTTTCTCTATCCAGGAGGTCTCTCGAGACCACACCCTCCCATTCTATCCCAACTAGGCCATCTCCCACCGTAACGTGAGCCACCACTACCCCTTTATTTTTTACCAATCTATACAGCCTTGGAAAGGCTTTACATAATGGTAAGTCCCTGCACCATAGATCTTCCCAAAACAAAGCAGATTGACCATCTCCAATTATCCATCGAAACACATTTGCATTCATCCATCTACTCACATCTTCTTTTTCCCAATTATTAATAATGTCTCTCCACATTAACGACATCCTCTTTGAATTTGAGACCTTCATCTTCCAACTTCGTGGAGTCTAGTTTTACTCACCATATTTCTAATTTTTTGGGATTTTGTAGTAAAAAATGATAGTTGAGGGCATATATTATAAGCAATGCGTTTTATTTTCATTTCTTGTTTGTTGAAAATAAATTAGGACTTATTTATATGTCCTCGTTAGGACAGACAAAAAATAACATTTCTTGCTTTTTTTCATTTTCTTCATCAAATTTCTTTTCTTTTTTCTTTTCATTGCTCAGAGGCTTTAACTCTTTTTCCTAGTAAATTTTTTCTAATCTCAATGATTCTTTTAATTTTTTAGTCAATGTATATTTACGAAAACTGTCATTTTTGTTATTTATTTTGATGTTTTGCAATTTTATTCTCGATTTACTTAAAATTTGACATTGTTTACTCATTTTTGTATATTTACTCATTGTTTTTTAATCTGTCATGTTTTGTTCTTAAAAAAATCTTCCAATTTTTTTTACTCATTGGATTTTTATTCTTGATTTACTTAAAATCTGTCATTTTTTATTTTATTTCCACGGGCTTTTTATTTTTGTATTTTTTTTTTACTCATTTTATGTTTTGTATATTTTTTCCATTTATTTGTTGCTGCTTTTTTTAGCATTAAAAATTTGGATGCTTTTTTTAGCATTAAAAATTTGGATGCTTATGGTGTTTGGTTTGAGAGAAAAATATGAGGAGGGAAAATGAGAGAGAATATGAAAAGCGGGTATGATTAGGGTCTCGAGATGGGTTTGAATCGGCTGGAATTAGTGGCGGATCCAGAAATTTTTTTAGGGTGGATACACATAAATTAAGTAATAATAACATAATTTTTTTATACGTAAATGAGTACAAATAAAGTTTTACGATAGACACACTCAGTAAAATAGATAACCAATAAAAGAAATTCAGATTTTCAGGGCTCTTGCCCACTGTTATGGATGAAAATATGGAAGAAGATAACGTGTTTGATTAATAGCTTAAAAGAGAAATCGCAACAGGAGATGAGGAAAATAGAGTCTGATACATCAGTTTTTGCATAAAAATCCCCTTTGCAATTATTTGTTATTTATAGCATAATAACCGGCCCTACTTAAGCTGACATGGATTGAGCACATAATTAGTAAAACGCTCCGGTAACCTCCTGATCCGAGAGCTGCTTCGAGCTGCAGGTGCTTGTCCTGACTTTGGTTTAGGATCCTTGGCCTCTGCCGTGACAATACCCTCTTCTTTAGCTGGAACCTTGTCCGTAAGTTTTTGAGTGGGAAAAGACTGCAATAAGTGATCCTTGTCCTCCCAAGTATCCGCATCCGCTGCTAAACCTTCCCATCGAACTAACCGTTGCTTAACAGACTGTCCCTGACGAGTAACAATGCGTGTAGCCACAATAGCTTCTGGCTGTAACACAATTGTATTTGTACCAGTCTAATCAACCAAGTGCAAAGGAGTAACTTGTTGGTCAGGTACCCCCAATACATTTACGCAGAAAAGACGCATGAAAAACCGGGTGAGTATGCGCAGAGTTTGGCAGCTCAAGATGATAGGCGACGGAACCAATGTGATGAAGAATCTTGTAAGGGCCAAAGTACGTCACCCTAATTTGTGATGTCGACGAAGCCTGAGAGAGTTTTGCTGATAAGGTTGTAGTTTAATATAAACCCAATCGCCCACCTCGAAGACTATATCACATCAATGTTGATCAGCAAGGTTTTTCATACGTGCTTTAGCCTTAAGTAAGTTGACCTTGAAGGTTTGTAGTACCTCATCTCTCTGTAACATAAAAGCATCAAGGAGAGAATGACCAGTCGAATCACAGAGATATCAGACAATGGTAGGTGCTGGGAGACCATAAAGAACCTCAAATGGAGTCATTTGAGCTGACGATTGGAATGATGAATTATATATACCAATACTCAGCCCAAGGGAGCATCGACAACCAAGTTTTCGGACAGTCCGACACATAGCAACGAAGGTACATCTCCAAGCAACGATTTAACTAACCTTTGTTTGTCCATCTGTTAGGGGATGATAGGCAGTACTCATAGCTAAAGTTGTGCCCTGCAAGTGATGCAATTTGCGCCAAAAATCTGTCATGAAACGGCTGTCCCAATCGGATACAATCTCTGCTGGAATCTCATGAAGCAGAACAATTTCTGAAACAAATGTACTAGCCACAGTGGTGCTATTAAAGTGAGTGGGCAAGGAAACAAAATGCGCATACTTAGACAAACGATCAATGACCACCATTATCACCGTTCGTCCTTGCGAGGGTTGCAACCCCGTAATGAAATCCATGGAAATACCTTCAAACACCAAAGAAGGTAACGAAAGTGGCTAAAGTAAGCTAGATGGTGGTAACGAAGAGGACTTTATTTGTTGACAAGTGTGACATTCGGCCATGAATTGTTGCACATCACGATGCATACGAGGCCAAAAAAAAATTGAGGACAAGCGGCGAAATGTACGATGAACACCCGAATGACAGACAATAGGTGAAGAATGAAACTCAAGCACAAGTTGATAGTAGAGAGTTGAATCAGACGGAACCACTAGCCGATCACGAAAAAATAATAGACCATCCCTTACCACATAATCTGTCAATGATGTGGGATCATTTTCTAATAGTCTGTGAAGCGTAAGAAGCTTAGGATGTTGCTGGTTAGCAATACGAAGTTCCTCGATAAAACAATAATTTTATCGAGAGTAAGCCAAAAATTGAGAGGACGGAATCCGTGATAAGTGTCACGGGCCGTCAGCCGAGGCCCGAGTCATTGGCACCACGGGGTACACACCAGGGTTCCCAAGAGGTTCAGACAGAGATCTTGGGCCCAAAGAGACCACCAGACTTAGCCCGATCCGTGGGAGATTCTAGAAGGCATATCCATCCACTTTGACCTATGTAAACTTGCCTTGTATACATAGGATTTGTTACCATAGATATATGGGAATATTCCCAGGATTGTACCATTGTGGTTGGTGGGCTTTGATCTTAGCCGTCGATGTAAATTTGTATAGACCGTCGGATTAGAGGGAACTCAACTATAAATAGAGGCCTTCCCCTCCTCATTTCATGTATCCAAGTTTCCAAGGAATAAAGGCATTTACTCTAAATCCTCTGAGTGTTCTTGTGTTCTTTTCTTTGTTCTTGAGGGTTCTTTCGAAGTTCTTCTTCGCTCATCTCTTTTGATCCGATTCCGCGTAGAACGCTTTGCGTTTGTCGGTGCTTGGGAAGTTTGATCTTCCGAGAGGGTTGAAAAGGCATGCTTAGGCGTTTGTCTTGAGTCGCATCGCCTAAGGCCGTACAGTGGGCTGGTTGGAAATCTAGCCACGTGACAGTTGGTATCAGAGCCTTGTTCGAGCGACGTGAGCTAGTTCGAGGCACGAAGCATCGAGTTGAGATGGCACCAAAGAAGGGAGAGAATACTGTTGTGAGCCAGAAGGGTGTGGAGACCCAGGCGGACAAAGAAAGTCGAGCAAACTCGAGGGACAAGTTGTCGGCGCTCGAGGAGAGGGTCACCAGGCTTGAGGGATCTATGAAAGATTCTGTGGAGCGACTCGACGTGGTGGATACACGGCTCGAGGAGCTGGATGACCATGGTGATCAGTCAGAGGGAAAGAGAGATGCTCTCGAAGCCATGCTGAAGGCATTGAGGGTGGAAATGGTGGATCTGAAGGCGGAAGTGATGGTTTATCAGGCTGCCATGCGGAACGGTGTGTTAACCATGACGACACCTAGACCGATGAAGGACATTCCGAAGCCAAGAGAGTTCAAGGGGAACAGGTCGGCGAAAGATGTTGAGAACTTCATTTGGTGCATGGAGCGGTACTTCTGGGCAATGAGCATCACAGACGATGCCGAAAAGGTAAATACTGTTGTTGTTTACTTGACTGACGTTGCTTTGTTATGGTAGCGACGTAGGTGCCTTGATGAGAATAGTGGAGGCACGGGCGTTGGAATATGGGAGGAGTTCCAAGCGGAGTTCAAGCAGCAGTTTTGCCCGAGTAACACGGAGAAAGAAGCCAGGACCAAGTTTAGGAGGCTTCGACACGATGGATCCATTGTGGATTGCATCCAGGAGTTTAGTGAGCTACAACTCCTTATCCCCGGCTTGTGTGAGAAGGATGCGCTTTTCACGTTTATGGATGGATTGAAGCCATGGGCCAGGATCAAGTTAGAGCGAAGGGATGTGCATGAACTTTCCAAAGCCCTAGCCATTGCGGAGTCCTTGACCGACTATAATGCTTACAAGTCCATGGAGTCCAAGTCTTCCAAGCCCCATGGCAAGGGTATTGGTGGGAGAGACGAGGATGTGTCTGGAGATACCAGCGATGATGGCAAGGAGAGGCCATCGACCAAGCCAGACCGGTATGCGAAACCAGATGATTGGAAGGATCGAGGATCCATAAGGTGCTACCATTGTGATGGTCCACACGTAGTGAAAGACTGTCCCAAGAAGAGGAGCCGCCTCGATGCCATAGTCCAAGAGGACGACGAGTTAGATGGAGAACCCGGTAGAGTTGGTGCAATCGCTAGCATCAAAAGAGAGAAGCCGAGGGTGGAAAAAGTACATCGAAAGTGTTACCGATGTAAGGGGCCGCATTTAGCGCGAGAATGCCCTGATCGAGTCAAGAAGTCCAAGGAGGACGAGCCCGAGAGTGATGAGGCTGCGAAGCTTGGCTCGATGATATTGGATTCTGTCAAGGCGAGGAAGAGCCAGAAGCAGAATGGGTTGATGTTTGTCGATATCAATGTGGCGGGACGATCGAGGAGTGCTTTGGTGGACACCGGGGCAAGCGATCTGTTCATGTCCAGGAAGGCTGTTGAGAAGCTTAGTCTTAAAGTTGTGGATTCAACCGGTAAGATCAAGGCGGTGAATTCAAGGGAAGTTCCAGTTGTGGGAACAGTACGGAAGATTGAGTTGCAGATTGGGGATTGGAAGGCCAAGGAGAATTTCGAGGTAATCGAGCTAGATGACTTTGATTTTATTTTGGGACTAAACTTCCTTGACCGTATTGAAGCTCTCATCATTCCGTATGCCAACGTCGTGTGCATCTTGGATCCGAGACAACAGTGCGTTGTGCCTGTGTACCGAGACAGCGGGCGAGGAACCAAGAAGCTGACAGCCATTCAGCTTGTCAAAGATGCTCCAAGCCAAGGAGGCATCGAGTTGGAGGTGACAGTTGGGGACACTACCTTGGATGGGCTAGAGTTGCCCGAGGCAGTTGGCATGAAGGCCGTCGAGGAGCCATCCATGAGTGAGGTGGCCGAGGCATCGAACTTCAATGGGAGAGAAGTGTCGATAGGATTTGCATTGCCGAGGAGCAATGAGGCATCAAACTTCAGGGACGAAGGATTGATATGTAGAGTAAATGCCGGGAAAAGGAGTGAGGTACGTCTTGAACATGGTGATAGTGTTTTACAGTTTGATTTGCCGGATTTGTTGGGTGTAGGGCTCAGAAAACCTAACCCATCATATGGAGTTGCCAAGACTTGGTGCGGGCCGAAGCAACCACTCAGGGTACCGAGGGTTCGTTCGGTGTTCAACGTGAAGGCATCCAAGTTTGTGCACAAGGATCGGGAGAGTCCAGATCGGGGCAAGTCAGAACTGGTAGGAAAGAGTTCCTACGATCAAGATGTACCTGGGACGGGAAATTTTGCATGGCGGTGCAAGCCAAGGTGTGCAGTCCTTATGGGGGGACAACCGAATCAGAGTCCGATGCTCTTTATAGGGAGAGCAGTCCTTATGGGGGGACAATCAAGCCAGATTCCGAGTTGGGAGCAAGCCAAGGTGAGCGGAAGGAAACTCCATGATCGATCTCAACTTTGTTCGAGAGGCGCGACGAAGGCGTCGCCAAGTTTGGTGGGGGAGATTGTCACGGGCCGTCAGCCGAGGCCCGAGTCATTAGCACCACGGGGTGCACACCAGGGTTCCCAGGAGGTTCAGATAGAGATCTTGGGCCCAAAGAGATCACCAGACTTAGCCCGATCCGTGGGAGATTCTAGAAAGCATATCCATCCACTTTGACCTATGTAAACTTGCCTTGTATACATAGGATTTGTTACCATAGATAGATGGGAATATTCCCAAGATTGTACCATTGTGGTTGGTGGGCTTTGATCTTAACCGTCGATGTAAATTTGTATAGACCGTCGGATTAGGGGGAACTCAACTATAAATAGAGGCCTTCCCCTCCTCATTTCAGGTATCCAAGTTTCCAAGGAATAAATGCATTTACTCTAAATCCTCTGAGTGTTCTTGTGTTTTTTTCTCTGTTCTTGAGCGTTCTTTCGAAGTTCTTCTTCGCTCATCTCTTTTGATCCGATTCCGCGTAGAACGCTTTACGTTTGTCGGTGCTTGGGAAGTTTGATCTTCCGAGAGGGTTGAAAAGGCTTACTTAGGCGTTTGTCTTGAGTCACATCGCCTAAGGCCGCACGGTGGGCTGGTTGGAAATCTAGCCACGTGACATAAGGCATCTGCGCTGTTGTTGCCCTTTCCCAGACAATATAAAATATCAAAATTATATCCGAGAAGCTTACTGATAGCTCTTTAAAGAGCATAAATTTTTTATTCTTGATTTATAGGTCTAATTGTTCTTACATTGATGTCCATTGCATCCATTTATGCATTTTCATGTCTATTTCTGCATTTTTTTCTAACTTAGTTCCAATGGCTCATGCTTTGTATATTTTCTGCCTATTTTTGCGTTGTTGTCACTACATTACTAATGTCCCTATAAAAAAAGATTTCACCACTGCAGTCAGTTCGACACTGCATCTGCCAGCTGTCTAGTCTACTTAAGGATAAAGACAAATATACCAGTTGTCCAGTTTGTTACAACAAATTCTGTACGACACTAGGAATGCAAATAACCTAAAGGACATGTTCCCATCCTTGGGTGGCCTATAAAACGACCATTTTGGAGGAGAGAGAGTCATGTTATTCTCATTTTTTCATATCATCTTCAATCTCCGAGCTTTTTCCCTCTATCCATTGTGGCTTAAGCTTGTTTCTGGAAATTCGAGGTGAAGTGATGCAGATCTATCCAAGGAAATGAGGTGTCAAGTGCTGAATCGAGGAAATATATTGTTATCTTCTTAAACTTTTCTCTATTTTGATGTTTTTGGAGATTTACTTTGTATTTTGTGCTTATCTTGATGATGGTTTAAATTTTTAGAGCTTTATGAACTTGTTAAATTGTCTTTCAGTTTGATATATATTTATGTTAGATTTTTCTTAAGCTTTAATTGTTGGATCTAATTTATGTTTTGCATGAGAGTGTTAAACTAGCTACTGACATCGATAGATGCAGTGACAAGTCAGATTAATGAGTTTCACAATGAAAGTTGGTTAGATGCAAAAAAAGTTGGTCCACTCATTCGAAGGGTTATAGTCTCGACTTACAACGAAATTTGAAGCCGATCTATATCCCTGAGTCATTGGTTGAAGGTTCAATGGAAGCTGATACTCAAGTTGACCGCCGCATCATTGATTGAACCATTATTTTGCCTTAAAGCGTACTTGATCTTTCTGTCAAGCTTAACCAAAGAGATCCAGACTTTATTCTCATATTTCTCTATCTTTTATTATACTCTGTTATTGATATCACAGTTAATCCTTAATTCACCTTATTATCATTTTATTGCAACAACCATTGCACCCACAACTATCACTCTTACAGCATTGTATTTAAGTTACATAAGTATAAGCGTAATACACCATCTTCGTGGGATCGATATTCAAATAGAATTTCTCTATTTCTATTCTTACATCGATAGTGTAGTTTGTACTAATAGTATGATATTTTCACACCGATTACTTACCAAGCCATTTCTGTTGCTCCGGTGTTTGAATCACTTGGGTTTGTAAATTTTTTAAAGCTTGCTGATCCGTGTAGATAGTAAATTTTCAACCCAACAAATATTGGCGCCATTTTGCGACAGCCTGGATAGTGGCATACATATCGCGTTGGTAGGTAAAAGCTTGTTGCATGGTGGGACTTAGCTTTTGGCTGAAACCCTCTTGAGAAAGGATGGCATCAATACCATTGCCTGAAGCATCTGTTTCCACAGTAAATAGTTGTGTGAAATCCGGTAACCAAAGAACGGGAGTACTACTAAGAAGTTGCTTCAAGGAAGTGAAGGATTGTGTAGTCGCCAATGTCCAATTAAAAGCATCTTTGCGAAGTAAATCTGTTAAGGGTCCCGTAATCTTAGCATAATTACGAATAAATCGACATAGTATCCAGTGAGGCCGAGAAAGTTACGCACATACTTGACAGTTTGAGGCTGCGGTCATTTGCATATGGCGGCAATCTTTTCAGGATCGACAGAAACCCCTTGTGCTAAAATAATATGTCTGAGATATCCGGCTGATTGCTGACCAAAGACACATTTTGACAATTTGGCGACGAGACGATGCGTAATAGCTGCAGCACAAGTCGAACATGGCGCACATGTGCATCCCAAGTAGAGCTATAGACTAAGATGTCATCGAAGAAAACTAACACAAATTAATGAAGATAAGGTCGAATGATATCGTTCATCAAGCGCTGAAATGTCGATGGAGCATTAGACAAGCCAAAGGGCATAACTAAAATTTCATAGTGGCCATCATGGGTCCGAAAAGCCGTTTTTTCTGCATCTTCCTGGTTAACGCGGATTTGGTGATACCCAAGTAAGAGATCCAATTTCGAAATGAAGATCGCTCCATGCAATTCATCGAATAATTCATCAATAGAAGGAATGGGAAATTACTCACAAATCGTAATAGCATTGAGGGTGTGATAGTCGACACAAAAGCGCCAAGTACCACCATTCTTTCAAGCTAATAAGACGAGAGATGAATGTGAATTTTTGCTTGGTTGAATAATGCCCTTCCGAAGCATATCAGCAACCAATTTCTCAATTTCTTGCTTCTGAAAATGGGGATATTGGTAAGGGAAGATTGCGGAAAGAACGTGACAGGATGATCAATAGAACGAGATGGTGGCAACCCATGTGGTTTAGCAAAAACATCAGTAAACTCATCCAATAGTTGTTGCATTACCGGCAGAACCGTAGAAGGTGTAGGACTTGGAGACAACAGCTCGAAATGAAAACATTCATCAATAGCATGAGTGTGACATAAGTGGCGCAAACTATTGAATTGCACCAGGTGAGCTACCAGAATAGTGTTACCTTGCCAGACAATGTTAGTACCGTTACTACAAAATTCGAAATGAGAGGTAGCACAATTGGTCACAACCGGACCCAAAGTAGCAAGCCACGAAACTCCAAGTACAAGATCCCATCCTTGTAATGGCAAGACATAGAAGTCGATAGAAAGAGTGTGCTCCTGAATAACCAAGGGAAGTTGGCGCACGACACCTGTTCACGAAATTCGATCACCACTACCTACCAAAACAGAGAAGGGTGAGGTATCTTCAATTGGCAAGTGAAGAAACTTAGCCACCCGAGTTTGAATAAAACAATGCGTACTACCTCCATCCAGTAAAACTTGGACTGATTTACCATTGATAGTGCCTGTAAAACGCAAAGTAGAAATAGAATAACCTCCAGCAAGAGCATTATAAGAAATAGAAGAATGAGCCTGAACCACTTGAAGTTGAAGTTTGTCGGCTAGAGATGCATCCGACAATGGAGGAGCATCTGGGGTTCTGACGACAGAGTGTTAAGCAATGGGTCTGGATCATCATCAAATAGAAGTATTATTGTGTGGACTTGCACTTATGATCCCAATAATATTTCTCATCGCAATGGTAACAAAGGCCTTGTGCGTGACGGTGAGCTGCCTCCGTAGGAGATAACCTTCGAAAGCCAACTTTGGTTGTAGTAGCTAGTGGCGGAACTGTGCACAATGGTGCTGGATTAGACACCACGTTAGAACCTATTGCTTTGGGTGTTGGAAGTAAAGGTTTCCCACCACCTAATGAAACATGTCTGACCCCTTTTCTAACAAAATACGTTGTTCATGCAATTGCGCGAGTTCCATAACTTCGTCCAACGATACTAGCTTATGAATAAGCACCGACTTTTTGATATCCCCACGGAACCCGGATACAAAACAACGAACTAAGAAGGGGGAGGCAAATACATGGTGCGATTGGTGATGGTCTCAAACTGAGCACGGTAGGCAACCACCTTTGTCGTTTGGTAGAGCTTCCCCAACAACCCTTCATGTTCTTCAAGATCGCGCGAGCGAAAACGACGGATCGCTGCTTCAGCAAACAATTCCCAACTAACCAACTGCCTATTCCGATGCATCCAAGTATATCAGTCCGCAGCTTCCTCGTCAAAATAAAAAGAAGTAATAGTCATCCGATCATCTTCCCGAATATTATAGAAATCAAAATAATGGTCTGCCTGGGAAACCCAACTCTCTGAATTCTTACCTGAGAATCGAGCCATTTGAACAAGTGCAGGTTTGTGATGCCCTAAGACGCTCGCTCCCACGGACCCATCAGTGAAAGATGAACTCGAGTCCTTCAAAACCCTCACTAAAGCTTTTTGCAAAGGAGTCGCTGAAAGCTTACCAAGAACTTCTTGCAGCAGGGTACTTTGCTTACTCAAGGTTGTATTGATGGATTCCAGAACATTGCGAAACTGTGTTTGTGATTCCTGAAGCAATTTGACGTTATCGTCAAGGGTCTTGAGTCGGGTACCATCGACCATTTTTGTCGATGGGCAATGAAAGCACCAATGTTAGGATGAAAATATGGAAGAAGAGAACGTATTTGATTAATAGCTTGAAAGAGAAATCACAACAGAAGGAGATGAGGAAAATAGAGTCTGATACATCAGTTTTTGCATAAAAATCCCCTTTGCAACTATTTGTTATTTATAGCCTAACAACGGGCCCTACTTAAGTTGACGTGGATTGAGCACATAATTAGTAAAACGCTCGGGTAACCTCCTGATCCGAGAGCTGCTTCAAGCTGCAGGTGCTTGTCCTGACTTTGGTTTAGGATCCTTGGCCTCTGCTGTGACACCCACCCTCAACACCACCTACATCCGCCACTGGCTGAAACACGATTAAAAGTATGTACGAAACGAAGTCTGGTATAAGTTCCTAATATTCGAGTTGAGGCCGGAGCAGTAAAAAACTCGCACCCCTTTGCCATCCCTACTCCTCATGCACACGCCTTGTAGAGTTATAGTCTCAACTCAAAGCTATTCACACTTCGGATAGTGCCCCGTCGACTCTCCAAACTCTCTTCATTTGGCTTCTTGCAAACGCACAGCACACACTGTAACTCCCGAATTCTTTTTACAAGATTTAAATTACAAAGTTTTAAAGTTATTGGGTCAAGTTTTATGAAATTGGGCTTGGATCCATCCAATTTAAGCTCCTATACACTTTGGGTAGGGATGTGGCATTATTTTGCTAACGTGGCACAAATGAGGGCATGGATGTGGGAGAGGATTTCTGCTCACCTATATGGACGAGAAATTATTATATGGTCCTGGCTCATCATGTGCCATCTATGGTTTCATCTAATGAGATTCATTCATTTAATTACATGTAGAAAAGATGTGAAGATTCACCTTAAAAAAATGAGATAAAAAATTATTATTGGATGAGACTATAGATGACATGGTAAACCAGATCCATCTAATAAATTTTCAATACAGAGATTAGGAGGGACTAGAAGTGTTGGATTATTTCCAATTTGGATTCAAGTTACTAAAGGAAATGAATAATAATAATAATAATGTTTTCCTATATTTAGACAACTAAAACGGTTAAATCTATATTTAGTATTCTAACTTTAAATAATATTTACTTTCAAATAAGTATTTGAATTGAACTCATCAAGTAGTTTTAGTAGAAAAACGAAATATGAATGAACATATACTACTTTATAATCATATTTAAATTATTAAAAAATAAGTATTTGATTTTAATTATATTTATTATTTTGCTATTGTATTGTACTAATATTATTTTTTTAATGGTAAAAACAGAAGATTGTGCAACGCGTTAAAGATGACATCAATATCATCTATTTTTAAAATGAAAACTTCAAAATTATGAAAAATTAAATATATATATATATATATTATAGAGATGTCAGTAGGGTGAGTTTTACGGGAATTTGCCCTCCGCATTTAATTGGGCAGGGATGATAACAAATTTTATGGGTTGTGGGGCGAGGATGGAGATAAAAATTAGATTCGTCGTGGGTGATGGGACAGGTGTGAATATGACTTTGTATCCACCCCATCTCCACTCGCTTCGCATCATTCCCACCCGTCTCGCATCATCCCCACTCACCGCAACAAATCTTATAATATGTTATTATAAATATTATCAAAAATATTTATTAAAAATATACTATCTTTTTGGATCATAGTCAAATTTAAGGTAATTCATATTGACTTGTCTTGATATGTGGATGATTCTAAAATAAACGTCATGTCATTCCCGGTGCTGGGTCCCAAAATTTAATGGCCGCCGAAATCATGGGCTCGTCCACCTCTACTCTGAGCAACAAGGCTATGTCTCCAAATTTTCTGGCAAAAATGGCTTGGTCTTGAGTCTTTAGGCTTTCTAACAGAGTGATCAACTTGGACAAGTCGTTCGGAGGTAGGCCCATATGTATCCGTCCTGACAAGTTTCGGATTGTATCTCTCTAAACATTATCACCGTGCTGGCGCTGGAGCTTCAAGGACTCACTTGTAACATCTGTGTTCGGATGACAGGCCCCAACGCTACATAATGTCACTTGAAGGTTCATGATCAAGGACCGACTTTCGTTTTGGAATACCAACAGTGTATAATATGATGCACACTAAATAAAATACAAAATCAAACAACAACAAAAGAAAGGGGGTTAGTAAAACATAATAAATCATTAAAGCATGGTATGTAACAAAATATAAACCCTAGTTTGCATGCATGACTCTAACGAGGTGGGCTTTCTAAAACATATATTCATGTGGGTTCATAGTCTAAAGGGTACTTGAACTGACCCACCCCTACTAAAGTAGGGGAAAAGATCAATCATGTCCTATCACAAGCTTACGGATCGAACACAATTCGAGGGATGCATCTCGCTATGACCATACAGAGGATTATTCATGAAGGTATAGATACTTTGGACCCCAGAAGTGTTCACTGGCCTATACGGAGGATTACTCACGAAGACAAAGCTACTAACTTCCACCTAAAAGGATTTAGCTCGGGTAGAAGGCCCATGTTATGATGCACCTAAAAACACATGAAATAAAACAAGAAACACATTAGTGCACAAATATACAACAAAGGAAAAACAGAAAAGCCCAAAACACGAAAGAAAATACTTTGTGACCAAATAAAAGTTGTGCCCACTTACAAAAGTCCCCAACGGAGTCGCCAAGCTGTGATAACAAAGTTGCCATCGGTCCTTTTTTAATTAGGTAGACCAAAAACCTAAAATAAACCAGAGATTACAAAATCTCAGGGTTCGGGGGCACGGTTACATATGGGGTAGGATTAGCACCCCACAACACCCGTAAAAACGATGTTTATTTGGTCACTCATATTTTTTAAAGTATTTTGAGTTTATATAAATCACATTTTAAGCCTAATATCTACATGTTTTAATATTTAAATTTTCACTTTAATTAAGAATGATTTAAGTGAAGTGATATTAAGTGAAGTTACTAGATGTAAGTTATTTAAGGACCTAAACTAACCTTAATTACAAGACCTATCTAAAGCCTAATTAACTAGATTTAAAAGTGTATTTTATGGACCTAATTTAAGGAGTCTAAACATAGAATCTTACTTATTATGGAAACAATTCAATGTTTTAACCTAAAAATTTAATCTTACAATTAATTTAAAGGAAACCTAAATTAGGGGGTTTAATTATTTAATTAAAGAGAAACCTAACTAAGGAAACAAATTAAAGGATCTAATCCTAAAATTATTGAGTGATAGAAAGTATTAAGTAAATAAAATAAATGCAATAAAATGAAAAAAAACATATAAGGATTGAATTGAATAAAACGTAAATTAAAATGCCAAAATGTAGGAGAAATGACGAAATTGCATGAAATGCAAGTTGAGGGGTTGCGGCGAGATATCCGCCAAAGTAGGGCACGGGTTGTGGCTTGGATTTGGGTCAGTTCGTGGGTTGGTATAAAAGCCCGTTATTTCCAAAAAAAATTCCCTATTTTCCTAATTACACTCGGCCTCACTCTCTCCCTTTATCAAATTCTCTCAATTCTAACACCCTGAACCCAGAAAACCTCCCCTACTTCGGGTCAAAGCCTCATTTTTTACATGAACACTCCCCCGTTCTTTGACCAAAACCCCTCCCAGATCCTCTCAAACACAAAAACACTCACTTGAACCTGTTTTTCTTCAATCAAACACCTAAAATCCCATGAACACTACCCAGAAACCTAGTGTTCTTCATTCTAATCTAAACCCATGCTCGATTGGACCTTCCCTATTACACCCAAACCTAACTTCCCCTTTATTTGAACAGACCCTCGTTCGAGGCTTCGATGGCAGCTATGGCGGCGGCAAACGATAACAAATCGAATAGTAATAGCCTCATTCACTTGTTAGTTTTGAACATAAAATGAAAAGAATAAAAAAATAAATAGAATAAATGGAACAAGCCAATATACCTCAACAAGGCTTCTTTTTATTGCTTCTGGAAATTCAGTGTATGTTTGTGTACATGTGTTTTTCATCGTGCTTTATATTATGAATTACATGGCTTTATATAGCCGATTTACAGAGATGAATAGGGAAGAAATCTCACGATTTATTTCCCCAAATCATAATTTATGTTGATTTGTCATTCTGTCAAGTCATTTTAAGTTGTTTATCGTTAGTTGACTAACAGTTTTCATCCTTAAAGGGGCTATTTTGACCCAGAATAAAACGTTGGGGGTTAAATTGTTTAAAAAAAGAATATGAGCCAAAATGACTATTCAATCAAACATTAAAGACAGTTTTTAGCATTATGCCTTTTATTTAATGTAAGTGATAGACCGTTAACTGGGGAACAACACAAAGATAGGCAAAATTTTTTGGGTAATCTAGAACGGAGGTTACTCAATTATGGGTGAGGTTACATTTAGGTCACCCAATTATTAAAACTACACTTGGGTCACTCAATTATGGGTAAGGTTACATTTGGGTCACCCTTCATATTTAAAAAACATATATGAATTTGCTTATTTGTTAAACCCATGTTTTGATTTTGATATAACAAGTACTTAATTGCAAATAAATTAATTTTTAAGGTATTTGAAATTACTCACTAAAAGACAAGCATTCGAACAAACTGAATGTATTTTGAATAAAATATTTTGTATATTTCAAAATCAAATATTTTTAAGTGTTTTGGTACTCAAAATTAACCAGTTTGGTCAGTGAGTACCGGTACGACATTACGCGTACCGGTACAGGCCTTCTTATACAAGATTTCATAATTAAGTACCGGTACGACCTTATGCGTACCATCATTGGCCTTTCATCACTGGAAAAGCCAACTGGTGACCGAGTACTGGTATGGGCCTTAGGCGTACCGGTACGGGTTCTAAAATTTTTAAATGCTTGTCAAGTTTTTGGAGGGAAAAAGTTTTCAAATGAACTGATTACCGGTACTGGTACCCCTTGTTTTTCATCACTCCGTACTGATACGCAAACCCGCATACTGGTACCCCTTACTTGTAACTGCTATTTCTTCTTTGAGAATGTACCGATATGGAGATCTGTGTACCGATACGCACTCTTGCCAAACATAATTTATTGTACGGAAAGTGCAGCTCAATAGCTCTATTTAATTTCCCAACAACTCAAACGGCTAGAAATCAATGAAGGGGTACAAAATCAAGTCTCTAAAGCTCCTTCAATAACAAGAAAACTATTCTAAAGCATCCAAGCATATATCCAAGTTTTTCATAGAAAATCTTGTACTCACTTGAGTGTTATTTATTGTAATTCATTTTTCATCAAGTGTTGGAATTTAGTGGGCTGTAAATTTGGCAAACAACTTCTTTTGGAGGGTTTTCATAGTCTACTTTGTATCAAATTTTAGGAAATGGGGTCGATAGACTTTGGGGTATAAGTCATGGATTTGTGATGTTATCTCCTTTAGCCTAAAAGAAAAGACAAATTAGTGAATTTATGAAATCCTTAGAGTGGATAGCTAAGGTAGTGGATGTAGACCTTGTTGAGAAGGTTGAAACACTATAAATCACTTGTTTACTTTTTGCAATTTGCTTCAACCAATTTTATAATTGTCAATTCACCTCTCTTGGCCATTTATTTTGATTGATCAACTCAACAATTAGTATCAGAGCTACACTCATTGGAAGGCTCCAGATCCTCTTGAGTAGATCCAACCATTGTTCAATCATGTTTCAAGTTATCCATGGCCTCTACATCCAACAACTTCTTTATGGAGGAAGCACAATCTACTTCTAGGCCACCGTACTTCAATTAGGGTTAATTATCCATATTGGAAGAATAGGATGAGGTCGTTCATCCAATCCATTAACCACCTCTTTTGGGATGTAGTGATAGATGGACCATCTATTCCTATGAAAAGAGAAAGAGACTGACTCGTTCTTAAGGAAAGACAAGAATGGACCGATGATGATTGGAGAACGTTACAATTCAATGCCAAAGCTATGCATATCTTGTTTTATGCTCTTAGACCCGATGAGTATGCCAAGATGTCATCTTGCACTAGTGATAAGGAGATTTGGGTCAAGCTCAAAGTTACTCATGAAGGAACTAATGAAGTTAATGAGACCAAGATTGGGCTCCTCAATCTAAGCTATGAGAACTTCAAGATAAAACCGGATGAAGCATCAAGATAATGTTTGATCGATTCTCTATTATTGTGAACATGCTCAAGGGTTATCGAGAAATAATTCCAGAGGAGAAGCTTGTTCAAAAGTTCATCTACTCTCTTCTTGACTCACGAGATTTAAAGAAAACCGTCATCATTGAAGCCAAGAATTTAAAGACTTTGAAGCTTGATGAGCTCATCAGATCTCTTATCACTCATGAGTTAATAAGACAAGGAAAGAAGGATGAAGAGAAGAAGGAATTGGAGAGGAAGAAAGTTGGGATTGCACTCAAAGCTTCACAAGATGAGAATGATTCTAGCGAAGAAGAAGATGAAGAGATGGCTATGTTAGCCAAGAGATTAACAAGTTTCATGAAGTCCAACCGAGAAAGGAAATTCCAACGAAGAGAAGGCTTCAAGAATGAATCAAGAGAGAAAGAGAAGAACCAAATTATTTTCTATGAGTGCAAAAAGCTGGGGCACATCAAGTTCAATTGTCCCCAAATAAAAAATAAGAGTCTCAGGAAGAAAAAGAAGAAGCTCAAGGCTCATGTGGCTACTTGGAGCAATGAAGGCTCATACGATGAGGAGGAGTAAGAGGTAGCCAACATATGTCTCATAACACTTGAAGAGGATCCTAAGGTAACCTCTAATTTATCTACATTTGATTTCACATTTGATGAGCTTCAAGAAGCATATGATGAATTGCAAGAGATTTATGATGAACTAGTTTTGGAGTTCAAAGAATTAATTTTGAAAAATAAGAAGATTATTTTGGATTTGAAAAAATAAAATGATTTTTTATCCAAAAGTAAGATGAATCTTGAAAGGAAGGTTGAGGATATGTAAGCAAAATAAAAAGCTTTTGAAAATAAAAATTAAGACTTCCATAACTTGCTTTCAAGAGTCCATGGCGATCACCAAAAGGAAGTGGGTGATCTTCAAGCTTCCTTAAAGAATGTTGGGACAAACCATTTTGAAAAAGGAAATCATTCAAAACCCAACTATGTGAAGAGGAGCTTTAATGGGTACAAACATAGAGGCTTCTAGAGACCCTCTAATATTAAGAATGTTAAAAGTGTTTGGGTTCCTAAGGAACTCTTAGATTCTAAAGATATTGATGCTATTGCTACTTGAATCCCTAAGAGGGCCAAGATTTTGGGAGCTAGTACTCATAGATCCAAAGGAATTTGAGTACCAAAAATTAAGACATGATTCTATGTTTGTAGAGGGAGTATTGCTACAAGGCCCAAAACACAAGCTCAAATTCGTGGTACCTTGATAGTGGATGCTCGAGAAGCATGACCGGTGATAAGAGTCGGTTCATGGAGCTAAAGCCAAAAAAGTATAGGAGTAGTCACATTTGGTAACAACTCTAAAGGCCACATTGAAGGAATTGGTTCCATTGGTAATCATGCTTCTATACTTATTGAGAATTTTTTGTATGTCAACGGTCTAAAACATAATTTGTTAAGCATAAGCTAACTTTGTGATAAAGGATTCAATGTCATGTTTGATTAAAATAATTGACATTGCTTTTAACAAAATTGTGCTTATAGGTCATAGAATATGAAATATTTATATGGTGCATTTAGATGTGAAACGCCCCGATTTTTGGCCTAGTAGTTTTGGGGAATGGTTTAGTTAGTCCGGTGGACCGGAATTAGAAATTCGAGTCAGATTCGAGATTTAAATTGGATTAAATATTTTTATAAGGGATAAAAATATGGGAAAATATTCTAAAATATTTATTAATTATATAAATGATTTTGGTGAAAACAATTTTGGAAAAAGAAATTCGAAAATGGGACATTTTGAGTTAGTGACTAAAATGCAAAGTTTGCAAAATTGTTTTTAGTGACTGTTTTGAAAATAGGTCAAAACTTTGAATCTGTAAGGAGCTAATAATCCAAATGGGTTTCATCGGATTTCTCCCTTTAATTAACTATTTTCAATTAAGTTTTTAGGAGGTATAAATAGTGGAGAGAATTAATTAAACACAATTAAGCTTTTTAAAAGAATTTCACGTAACTAACTTTGTAACTTCTTTCTCTCAAATTCTCTTCAGCCAAACACATTTCCAGCTTCAATTTCTTCAGGTAAAATTAGGATTTCAAAGAGTTTCTGATTTCCAATTTATTTATAAATCTTTTACATCAAATACTTATTGTTTTACCTTGATTTTCATGGTTTATAAAGCAATTGAGGGGAGAAATCATCATTGGAGCTAAGGATTCGTTCTTCTCCTTTAATGAAAGGTTCTTTATTGAAATTCCTAAGTTCTTGATCCATTTTATATGATTTTCATTGGGTTTTGATTAATTAAACTCGGATTTATGGTTTAATTGATGGTTTATGATGAAAAATTGAAGGAATTCGTGGTGATCTATTTTTGCTGAGTTAAAGATTGGTTTATACCTTGATTTTGATGATTAATATGATAATGAAGTGAGTTTTGATGATAGAATCCCGGAATCTATTGAATCTCTAGTTTGTTAGTTTGGTAGTTAAGAGATTTTGAGGTGTTGAGGTTAATTATTGGTTGTTGGAGGTATAAGGTTGTTTTATGTTGTTGTTTTGGTGTTATTTGAAGGTTGAGATTCGTAATTGTGGGCTGGGTTGAGGTTTTTGGTGAACCGATGATGTTTTCGGTTTATAGGTTGTGGTGTTGTGGGGGATATAGTTAGGTAAATGTTAATTGATGGTTGCTGTGAGTTTGGATGCATTATAATGCATTGGATCCTCAGTTGTGATGTGTTTGAGACAGGGGAAGTTAATCCGGAAGTGAACCTTGGTGTTGAGGAGTCGCTTTAAGCTTAATTTGGCATCGGCAAGAGAGGCGTTGCTTTGTCGGTGAGTGAAACGGATAAGAATGGCTTTTCAAAGATTTGAAAAGGTTTAATGGGAGTCTAGACTAGGCTTGATACGCTGGTCTAAGGATCGGAAGTAAGTAAAGTAGATTTCTCTCTCGATTTCGGTTGACAAAAAATTTATGAATGCACTTGTTAAATGATTGTTTACCTCATGCTTTATGCATGAAATGAGCATGGTTTAATGTTGGGAATTCATATGAAATGATGTTAGATGCATTTGGAAAGTAATGCTTGATTTTAAAGAATGTTTATGAACATGGCTTATGCATGGTTTAATGCACAATGAAATGATTTGAATAATGCATATGAAAGCAGTGAGGTATGTTTATAAAAGTGGATTATATTGGCAAGTGATGAATCAAAAATGTTATGAAAATGTTATCGAATATAATTGGCCGGCCATAGGGTTTAAAGTGCACTATAATAAGTCGTCTGTGGTTGTAGAGGTGGTACGGGAGGTACTTACCCCGACCATGTGAACCCCAATGTTGTTGAGGTGACATTTAGATGGCATTTACTCCAGCCAAGAGCTGTAGAGATTGATGCGTCGAATGTGTTTACTCCAAGTTGGAGGATTAGCCTTGGTAGTGTAGAGGTGGTGTATGTGTTGCACGGCTCCATGCCATTGAGCTACAAGAGATTGCGAGATCTCTTGGGAAATCCGTGTATCCGATGATACCAAAGTTAACGATGATTTTGTGGAAATGATGTAAATTGAGATGGATCACTTGAAAGCCAATATAATGTTTTAAATTGTATCATGTTGATGGATTGGTTTGAATAATGTGATTTATACGAATTATGCTCATTAAGCATTGCATATGGGATGTTATACTTGGGAAGCCTTAAGTAGAGGGAATTGCATAGGGGATTATGCTGTGGATTCCATGATACATGTTGCATATGGTTTAATATGATGGTTTTTCCTTGTAAAGTGTACGCGCATGTTTTGAAAGAATGGCGTGATGGTTCTAAAATGGTTTGAAATTGCATTGGATAATGTTTTGTATTTTGAGCGCTTCTCACTAAGCAATGATTGCTTATGCTCTCTTTTATCATCGATGCAGATTGATTATGTTCAAGTGGCCTAGCAAGCAAGGAGAGGATTCTCAAGACTTGATTTACCAAAGTATGTTTGGGTTTTAAAGTAGTAATAAAGGAAATGTGGTTTAAATGTTGTTGGGAGGGTTAGAGTGGTTACTTCTCTGTTTGAGCAAGTTTATATTGTTGTTTTGGACTTGTGTTAAGCTTGGTTTGTTGGATTTTGCATATGGTTCATGCTTTGGTTGCTTGAGTATTATGAAGCATGCCTATAGTTTACATTTGAAGCATGATGATTGTTCCTTGATGTTTGGGTTATGGTAGTTGATGGTAAATGACCAATGATGATGTTATTTGATTGTTAGAAGCATGCTTCAGTGTTAGAATTCCAAAATAAAGCTAAAAACCAGCAAATTTTAACGTTACAAGTCAGGGCGTATCGATACGCCTGTGCCCGTATCAATATAGGTAAGTGTTTCCAGGCACAGCATATCGATACATGGGAGACCGTATCGATACAGGTAAGCACATTTTTAGGCTTAGCGTATCGGTACATGGGTGACCGTATCGATACGGGTCTACGATTTCAGGCAAAGTGTATCGATACACGTGAAGGTGTATCGATACGGTTTTAAGCTACTAGAATCTGGAATTTTGAGAAAGCTCAGGTGTATCGATACACTTGCCCGCGTATCGATACAGGCAGTGGTTAAGTTAGTTAAAAGTATGTTTTAAGGTTTCTGTTTTCTTCCGTTTTAGTCCTTAATTGTTTTACTTGTAATTAAATGAGTTTGAATGATCGTTTTGACCCGAAATTTCACCAGTATGTATGTAAATGGCTTAATTGAGGATTGGTAACTTTAATTGTGGAATTGGCCCTTCGAAATAATGGAATTTACAATTTGGTCCCTGGGTGTTATGTATGCAATTGGTTGAGTTCGGATGATCGTTTTAAGTTGAAATTTGGCATGTAAGCTTGTAACCTAACTAAATGAAGATTGGTAAAGAAAATTTACAATTAAACCCTTATAGATTTCAAGATTTATATTTTGGTCCCTATTCTTGTAATATGGTCAATAGGATATCAATTCGATGCTTGATTGAGTTGGGTTTTCTTCTATGGTATGCATGTACATGTAGGGTAATAACCAGAATCTAGATAAGATAAAAGGAAAAAATGAAGGCGTTTCTAGAGTTTTCTTCACGGTTTACTTCGATAAACCTAATGTAGCTCGTTCGGTTCGGTCTTGCGACTAGGCCAGGTCAAGGGTGTTACATTTGGTGGTATCAAAGCCAGGTTATGATTGCTGGGAGTGAGTTATGGTTATTTTATGTTTGTTAGGAAGTTTTTTGGTAAGTACGTTGATTGAGTCATGATGTTTGCTATACACGGTGATTGATTGAGTGTTATATGCCATGTTGGAGTACTATTTGGGACACATTGCCTTATTACTGCTGATGTAAAATGATTTTGATTTGAAATGGAAGTCTTGGTTCCTTGCTTGAAGATGGCTTAATCAATTTTGTTTTGGTGCATTATCATGCCATAGATTTTTTGTTTACGATGCCACCGAGGAGAGAATTACATTATAATGCGAATGCGGGAAGGTAGAATGGTGAGGATAATGTTATGCCTATTGAGGGGTTACCACCTCCTCCACCAAATCCACCTGCAGGTGTGGAACAAGTACTACCTGTGCCAGCTGGGCCAGTGTTGGGTGATATGACGCCCTTGATACAGGCGATGACGGGATTTTTTCAGGCTATGGTTGATGTGTTGGTTTCGAGAGCCAAGGATATTGAGTAGAGTTTGGGCTTGACATTCCGTTCGGGAGAATTTGGCCATGGTAAGATAGTCGCCGAATCTAATATTGGTGGTGGTCGGTATAAGAGGCACCGTGATCGGAGACATTGACCCGAGCTTGGGCAGAGAGGTCAACTAGGGTAGAGTTCCGGAGGTAGGATACTCGAGTGTGCTCAGTGTGGGAAGAGACATCCTAGGTTTTTTGGAGGTCGGATAAGGTTTGTTGGGGTTGTGGATCTCGAGACCATGTTCGACGCGACTGTCCTAAGATAGGACGAGTTAGTCTAATTTCTGCACCGGCAGCAGCTAATGCTTGTTGGAGTTGTGGGTCGACTAATCATGTGAGGCGTGATTGCCCTATGATAGCTAGAGGTGCACAGGCTCCTGCACTTGTTGTGGTCGCCCGAGGGGTCGAGGGAATGGACGACGACGAGGACATTTCTAGCCGAGAGATGGTGGGTGTAAGTCTATGGCTCACACTGTTACTATCCAGCCAGAGTGTGAAGGTCTCGCGAGGGTGTAAGCACATCGCGAGGGATGCAACGATGCCGATGTGATTGTGGGTACCTTTACTTTGTAATCTTTGCTGTTATTTTCATTGGTTGATTCTGGTTCCACCCATCCATATATTCTGAGTGAGCATGCACAGTTATTTGATATACCTGTTGAGATTTTGAATGTTGGTGTTTAAGTAACTAGTTCTTTGGGCGAAACGGTTGTGGTTAGGAAGTTATATCGAAGGTGTCCTTTAATGGTGCAAGATCATGTGTTTGTCGTGGATTTGATGGAGTTGCCATTCCATGGTTTTGATGTAATTTTGAGGATGGATTGGTTATTCATGCATAAGGAGATTATGGATAGTGAAACCAAACAGATATCCTTGCGTCTTGCTGATGATTATGAAGTTGTGGTGGTTGGCGAGAATGCAAAGTTCCTGGCCAATGTTGTTTCAGCTTTGGAAACAAGTCAAATGTTGAAACTCGAATGTCAGGCGTATTTGGCCTATGACATGAATCCTGGATCTAAGGATGTACGTGTGTAGGACATCCGTACAGATTGTGATTTTTTAAAAGTTTTTCCTAGAGAGTTGCCAGGGTTGCCGCCGAATAGGGAGGTAGAGTTTAAAGTCGAGACGTATGTTGATACAGCTCCGGTATCCATTACGCCTTATCATATGGCACCTAAGGAATTGAAGAAGTTGAAGATGCAGTTGTAAGAGCTGCTTGATCGAGGTTTCATTAGACCTAGTGTTTCACCTTGGGGTGCACCGGTGTTATTTGTGAAGAAGAATGATGGAACGATGAGGATGTGCATCGATTATCAGGAACTGAATAAGTTAACGATTAAGAATAAATATCCCTTGCCACAGATTGATGGTTTGTTTGATCAGTTTAGGGGTACTTCGGTGTTCTCTAAGATAGATTTGAGGTCTGGGTACTATCAGTTGAAGGTGAAGAATGTGGATGTGCCAAAGACTACATTCCGTACAAGGTATGGGCATTATGAGTTTCTGGTTATGCCTTTCGGTTTGACAAATACCCCGACTGCGTTTATGGAAATGATGAATCGAGTGTTTCATGAGTACTTTGATCAATTCGTGGTAGTGTTCATACATGATATTCTCGTGTACTCCCGTACCGAGGAAGAGCATGATCGGCATTTACGGATAGTGTTGCAAGTGCTGAAGGATAATTAGTTGTATGCTAAGTTGAGCAAGTGTGAATTTTGGCTTAAAGAGGTGATGTTCGTTGGTCATGTGGTTTCTGCGGAGGGTATTCGCGTCGATCCACAGAAAATTGAGGCTATTCTCAATTGGAAGCAACCTAAGTCTGTATCTGAGGTGCGTAGTTTTCTTGGGTTGGCTGGTTATTATCGCAGATTTGTTGAGGGGTTCTTGAGTATTGCAGCACCGTTGACCAAGTTGCTGCAAAAGAATGTTCCTTTTGTGTGGATGGAGAAGTAACAGTAGAGTTTTGAAAAGTTAAAAGAGGTTTTGACACACGCTCATGTATTGATTCAGCTCAAATCTGGGAATGAGTTTATGGCTTATAGTGATGCGTCGTATGTTGGCTTGGGTTGTGTGCTGATGCAGGGCGAGAAGGTTGTGGCCTATGCATTAAAGCAGTTGAACGTTCATGAGCGCAATTATCCAACTCACAATTTATAGCTTGCAGCCGTAGTGTTCGCTTTCAAAATTTGGCGACATTACCTTTATGGTGAGAAGTGTGTGGTTTTTACGGATCATAAGAGCCTGAAGTATCTGATGTCGCAGAAGGAGTTGAACCTTAGGCAGTGAAAATGGTTGTAGTTGCTTAAGGTTTAAGATTTGACCACTGAGTACCATCCGGGTAAAGCAAATGTGGTGGCAGATACTTTGAGTAGAAAAGCTATGGTTGAGTTGAGAGCTATGTTTGCTCAGTTGAGTGTAACTCGTGATGGAGGCTTGTTAGCCGAGTTGCAAGTTAAGCCTACGTTATCACAGTTGATTAAAGCTAAGCATCTGTATGATGATTCGTTGGTTGGGCATGTTAAGGACATAGCGGATGAAAATCTGTCAGATTTTCATTTTGATGATGATGGAGTTTCGTGTTTCAAGGGTCAGATAGTGGTGCCAAATGATCCAGAGTTGAGGCACACTATCTTGACGGAGGCACACTCTAGTCCTTTTGCTATACATCCTGGTAGTATTAAGATGTATCGTAATTTGAGGGAGGCATAATACTAGGTTGGGTTAAAAAAGGATGTGGCTGAGCATTAATTTCCATCCGGTTTGTTGCAATCGCTGAAAATTCTGGAGTGGAAATGGGAGAGAATCACCATGGATTTTGTAACAGGTTTTCCGTTGACACCGACTAAAAAGGATTCTGTTTGGGTGATTGTTGACCGGTTCACAAAGTGTGCACATTTCCTGCCAGTGCATACAACGTATACCTTGGACAAGCTGGCGGGTTTGTTTATAGCTGAGATTATGCGCTTGCATGGTGTACCAAAATCTATTGTTTCGGATAGGGATCTGAGGTTTATGTCAAGGTTTTGGAGAAGTTTGCACCAGGCTTTGGGTTCGAGGTTGAGTTTTAGCACTGTGTATCATCCTCAGTCGGATGGGCAGTCTGAGCGGGTTATCTAGGTTTTGGAGGATATGCTGAGATGTTGCATTATTGAGTTCCAAGGAAATTGGGAGAAGCAATTGCCTGTAGTTGAGTTTGCTTACAACAACAGTTATCAGGCGAGTATACAGAGGGTACCCTATGAGGCGCTGTATGGTCAGAGGTGACGTACACCCTTATGTTGGGCTGAGGTAGGGGAAAAGCATGTTACATTGCCGGATGTACTGAAAGATATAGATGAGAAGGTTAAGCTTGTATGCGACCGGTTGAAATTGGCTGCGGATTGACAGAAATCTTATGCTGATCTGAAGCGAAAGGAGGTTGAATATGCGGTGGGAGATCGCGTGTTCTTGAAAGTGTCACCGTGGAAAAAGGTGATGAGATTCGGACGTAAGGGTAAGCTTAGTCCTAGTTTTATTAGACCATACGCGGTTATTGAACGTGTGGGTCCTGTAGTATAGCGGTTGAGGTTGCCTCTTGAGTTGGAGAAAAATCATAATGTGTTCCATGTTTCGATGTTGAGGAGATACCGATCTGATCCATCTCACGTTATGCCGGTGGAGGATGTTGAGTTGAGGCCAGATTTGTCCTATGATGAGGAACCGGTAGAGATTCTTGATACCAGCTGTAAGGTTCTACGTGGGAAGACGATAAAGCTTGTTAAGGTATTGTGGCGGCACGGGGAGTTGAGGAGGCCACATGAGAGAGTAAGTCGGACATGAAAGAGCAATTTCTACATCTTTTTCCTCCAGGTAAATTTCGAAGACGAAATTTCTTAAGTGGGGGAGAGTTTTAATGCCCCGATTTTGAGCCTAGTAGTTTTGGGGAATGGTTTAGTTAGTCCGGTGGACCGGAATTAGAGATTCGAGTAGAATTCAGGATTTAAATTGGATTGAATATTTTTATAAGGGATAAAAATATGGGAAAATAGTCTAAAATCTTTATTAATCATATAAATGATTTTGGTGAAAACAATTTTGGAAAAAGAAATTCGAAAATGGGACATTTTGAGTTAGTGACTAAAACGCAAAGTTTGCAAAACTATTTTTAGTGACTGTTTTGAAAATGAGTCGAAACTTTGAATCTTTAAGGAGCTAATAATCCAAAAGGGTTTCATAAGATTTCTCTCTTTAATTAACTATTTTCAATTAAGTTTTTAAGAGGTATAAATAGTGGAGAGAATTAATTAAACACAATTAAGCTTTTTAAAAGAATTTCACGTAACTAACTTTGTAACTTCTTTCTCTCAAATTCTCTTCAGCCAAACACATTTCCAGCTTCAATTTCTTCAGGTAAAATTAGGATTTCAAAGAGTTTCTGATTTCCAATTGATTTCTAAAGCTTTTACATTAAATACTTATTGTTTTACCTTGATTTTCATGGTTTATAAAGCAATTGAGGGGAAAAATCAGCATTGGAGGTAAGGATTCGTTCTTCTCCTCTAATGAAAGGTTCTTTATTGAAATTACTAAGTTCTTGATCCATTTTATATGATTTTCATTGGGTTTTGATTAATTAAACTCGGATTTATGGTTTAATTGATGGTTTGTGATGAAAAATTGAAGGAATTCGTGGTGATATGTTTTTGTTGAGTTAAGGATTGGTTTGTACCTTGATTTTGATGTTTAATATGATAATGAAGTGAGTTTTGATGATAGTATCTCATAATCTATTGAATCTCTAGTTTGTTAGTTTGGTAGTTAAGAGATTTTGAGGTGTTGAGATTAATTATTGGTTGTTGGAAGTATAAGGTTGTTTTATGTTGTTGTTTTGATGTTATTTGAAGGTTGAGATTCGTAGTTGTGGGCTAGGTTGAGGTTTTTGGTGAATCGATGATGTTTTCGGTTTATAGGTTGTGGTGTTGTGGGGGATTATAGTTAGATAAATGTTAATTGATGGTTGCTATGAGTTTGGATGCATTATAATGCATTGGATCCTCTGTTGTGATGTGTTTGAAACAGGGGAAGTAATCCGGAAGTGAACCTTGGTGTTGAGGAGTGGCCGAAAGCTTAATTTGGCATCGGCAAGAGAGGCGTTGCTTTGTCGGTGAGTGAAACGGATAAGAATGGCTTTTCAAAGATTTGAAAAGGTTTAATGGGAGTCTCGACTAGGCTTGATACTCTGGTCTTAGGCTCAAAAGTAAGTAAAGTGGATTTCTCTCTCGATTTCGGTTGGCAAATGATTTATGAATGCACTTGTAAAATGACTGTTTGCCTCCTATTTTATGCATGAAATGAGCATGGTTTAATGCCGAGAATTGATATGAAATGATGTTAGATTCATTTGGAAAGTAATGCATGATTTTAAAGAATGTTTATGAACATGGCTTATGCATGGTTTAATGCACAATGAAATGATTTGAATAATGCATATGAAAGCAGTGAGGTATGTTTATAAAAGTGGATTATATTGGCAAGTGATGTTATGAAAATGTTATCGGATATAATTGGCCGGTCATAGGGTTTAAAGTGCACTATAATAAGTCACCCGTGGTTGTAGAGGTGGTACGGGAGGTATTTACTCCGACCATGTGAACCCCAATGTTGTTGAGGGACATTTAGATGGCATTTACTCCAGCCAAGAGCTATAGAGGTTGATGCATCGAATGTGTTTACTCCAAGTTGGAGGATTAGCCTTGGTAGTGTAGAGGTGGTGTATGTGTTGCACGACTCCATGCCATTGAGCTGTAAGAGATTGCGAGATCTCTTGGGAAATCCGTGTATCTGATGTTACCAAAGTTAACGATGATTTTATGGAAATGATGTAAATTGAGATGGATCACTTGAAAGCCAATATAATGTTTTAAATTGTATCATGTTGATGGATTGGTTTGAATGATGTGATTTATACGAATTATACTCCTTAAGCTTTGCATATGGGATGTTATGCTTGTGAAGGCTTAAGTAGAGGGAAATGCATAGGGGATTATGTTGTGGATTCCATGATACATGTTGCATATGGTTTAATATGCTGGTTTTTCCTTGTAAAGTGTAAGTGCGTGTTTTGAAAGAATGGCATGATGGTTCTAAAATGGTTTGAAATTGCATTGGATGATGTTTTGTATTTTGAGCACTTCTCACTAAGCAATTATTGCTTACGCTCTCTTTTATCATCAATGCAGATTGATTAAGTGCAAGTGGCCTAGCAAGCAAGGAGGGGATTCTCAAGACTTGATTTACCAAAGTGTGTTTGGGTTTTAAAGTAGTAATAAAGGCAATGTGGCTTAAATGTTGTTGAGAGGGTTTGAGTGGTTACTTCTCTGTTTGAGCAAGTTTATATTGTTGCTTTGGACTTGTGCTAAGCTTGGTTTGTTGGATTTTGCATATGGTTCATGCTTTGGTTGCTTGAGTATTATGAAGCATGCCTATAGTTACCTTTGAAGCATGATGATTGTTCCTTGATGTTTGGGTTATGGTAGTTGATGGTAAATGACCAATGATGATGTTATTTGATTGTTAGAAGCATGCTTAAGTGTTAGAATTCCGAAACGAAGCTAAAAATAGCAAATTTTAACGTTACAGGTCAGGGCGTATCGATAATCATGTGCCCGTATCGATACGGGTAAGCACATTTTCAAGCTTAGCGTATCGGTACACGGGTGACCGTATCAATACTTGTCTACGGTTTCAGGCAAAGTGTATCGATACATGTGAAGGTGTATCGATACGGTTTTAAGGTACTGGAATCTGGAATTTTGAGAAAGCTCAGGCGTATCCCGCGTATTGATACGGACAGTGGTTAAGTTAGTTAAAAGTATGTTTTAAGGTTTCTATTTTCTTCTGTTTTAGTCCTTGATTGTTTTACTTGCAATTAAATGAGTTTGAATGATCGTTTTAACCCGAAATTTCAGCAGTATGCATGTAATGGGTTTAATTGAGGATTGGTAACTTTAATTGTGGAATTGGCCCTTCGAAATAATGGAATTTACAATTTGGTCCCTAGGTGTTATGTATGCAATTGGTTGAGTTCGGATGACCATTTTAAGTTGAAATTTGGCATGTAAGCTTGTAACCTGACTAATTGAAGATTGGTAAAGCAAATTTACAATTAAACCCTTATAGATTTACATATTTACATTTTCGTCCCTATTCTTGTAATATGGTCAATCGGATATCAATTCAATCCCCGATTGAGTTAGGTTTTCTTCCGTGGTATGTATGTACATGTAGGGTAATAACCAGAATCTAGATAAGATAAAAGGAAAAAATGGACGTGTTTCCAGAGTTTTCTTCATGGTTTACTTCGGTAAACCTAATATAGCTCGTTCGGTTCGGTCTTGCGACTAGGCCGGGTCGAGGGGGTTACAAGATGACATTCATATTTCCAATACATGCTTTGTTGCTAAAGATGAGCATGAGTCTTGGTTATGCCATAGAAAACTAGGACATGCTAGCATGAGTGTTTTGGAAAAATTAATTTCGAATGATTTAGTAAGTGATTTGCCTAAGATTGAATTTGTGATGCATGTGTAAAAGGCAAATATAAAATAGTTTCTTTTAAATCCATTAATGATGTATCAACTAGTAGAGTGTTGCAATTGATCTATATAGATCTTTTTGGCCCTATTAAAACTATGAGCTTGGGTGGAAAACAATATGTTTTTGTGCTTGTTGATGATTACTCTAGATTTACTTGGGTTCTATTCTTAAGTACAAGAGGCTTTAGAAAAGTTCATCACGTTTTCAAAATTAAACCAAAATGGTGTTGGTTACTCCATTTCACATGTTAGAAGTGACCATGGAACCAATTTCAAAATCTTGGTTTTGAAGAGTTTTGCAACTCTAATGGAATTTGTCATAATATTTTGACTCCTTGCGCCCTTCAACAAAACAAGGTTGTTGAAAGGAAAAATAAAACTTTAGAAGAAATGGATAGGACCATGTTTTGTGAAAATAATTTGCAAAAATAATTTTGGGCGGAAACCACAAATACCGCTTGCTATATTGTTAACCGAGTAATGAATAGGCCACTTTTAAAGAAAACCCCTTATGAGCTTTTCAAAAATAAAAAGCTCAACATTTTTTATTTTCATCCTTTTGGATGCAAATGTTTTGTCTTAAATAATGGAAAAGACAATTTAGGCAAGTTTGATGTAAAAAGTGATGAAGGTGTTTTTGTCGGTTACTCTTTAAACTCTATAGCTTATCGTGTATTTAGTAAAAGAACTTTAGTGGTTGAAGAGTCTATACATGTTGTTTTTGATGATAACCTTAGGGATTTTAAATGTCCATGATGGTGAAGGAAAATCATCAAACGTGGATGAAGTCTTATCAAAATAAGAAACAAAGATTCATCTCTAGAAGCTTTCTTGGGCCGATTGCCCAGTGAGTATCGATACTCCAATGTGAGTATCGATACTACCCTCTAGGTATCGATACTCCCTAATGAGTACCGATACGCTAATTAGATTCGAAAGGACGACTAGCCGTACCAATACGCTCTTACCCCGTATCGGTACTCAGCATTAGTACGCGAATCGCCCCGTACCAGTACCCCTATCCTAGTGTACCGATATGCGAAAGCCTCCATGGGCAATGGAATAGTGGGTACCAATACGCCCCTAGTGTACCGGTACACCAAAGCATTATTGGAATTCATATTAGGCGAGGGGTACGGATACACGGAAAGACATACCGGTATGCCCCTTACAATTTGTCTTCCTCAATACAAAGGAGTACGATACGCAGCCATCCCGTACCAGTAATCAAGCCCAGATTTCAAAACCTAGAGCTCGAGATTTCCTTAATCCCACCCTTAACCTCCATGGTTAAGTCCCAAATCTATCCTACAAGTTATTTAGAGTATAATAGGTGGTTTTCTATCAATTTTACGCATTATCAACATCTCATCATTGATTTACCATTAATGGGAGTTTAAAGCTCTAAAGACCTATCTTACATCCACAAATCATAACACCAAGCAAGTCATACATTTTATGAGGCTCATAAAATGTAGGAGTCAGAATGTACTGACCTTAGGCAAGCAAAACCCGAAACGAAGCTTCCAGCCAGCTTTTTCCTCTTTTCTTCCTTGAACCAAGCTTCCAACTCAACCTCCACCAACTTTGGAGATATTCACCTTGTTGGATATATCCTTGCTTGCTGATTAACTCTTCCTTGATGACAATTGTGAAATTCTCCACAAAAATCATCAAAACCTTAGCTTTTTCCTTTTGAGTTGAGTGATGTCTTGAAGGAGAAGAAGATGAGAAACTTTGGGGACAAAAATGACTTCATCCCCTTCCCCTTTGCAGGAGAAAACAAAAGGCATCAGCCTTTGTCCCCTATTTTGGAAATTTACTCCCTTACCCCTCATTAAATCGTCTTCCTCCAAGCTCAACCCAATAACGAAGCCCAACAACACATGGAGGTCCACAAAGCCCAACAAAAAGGCCCAACATAAACCGAGCATTTGGCCCAACATGTCGATCTAAGACCCGAGTCAACGCCCATTATTGACTCGAGAAATTCGGTTTATTACAACTCTCCCCTCCTTTAAGAAATTTCGTCTTTGAAATTTAGATGGATAAAAGGGAGATGTAACCAAAATAGATCTAACCATTTCACCATTCAAACAGGATCTCCTTGAATAGGGAGAGTTCTCCCTCAAGCTATCTTAACAGAACCATAACATTAAACCACACACTCTCAATGCTTCTCTTGAGATTTCCAATGACTCATTTTCAGCAACCAACGATACTTATGACGAACCGCTAATCATGGTAACATACCAAACTCAAGCTACGTTGTTCAAACATCAACTTAAAAACCTCACTTTCAAAGGATTCTATCTCGGTTAACCAACCTTTCTACTAGTATCCGTCAACCAAAAACTAAACTTAGACTTCATCTACGTCTAAAACGTTGCACCACATCCACAAACCATTGTCAGGAATGCATCACGCCTAACAACCATATCCCGGTCAAACCATTAAAGGACAAGCAAAACCCTAACAACCGATCATTATCATTAATCTACCTTGAACTAACAGCTCCTTTATCCAGACTTGACCCACCAAGTCGGAACCTAAAACTTCGCTTTATCCAAACTTGCCTTCAATCGGATCAAAAACCACTTATAATTTAACTACTTGGTTTTGAGAAATGACCACCGTCACTTACAAACTCATACAAGCAACCCGAAACTAACCATTCTATTTGCGAAAGTACAAACACCTTCTTCTAACCCTTAGCCCGGTCCCAACAATCAGACGTGAAGAGCCATCTGACTGTTCTCATGGATCCCTAACTGGTCAGTCTAAAAACATTTCTTTGCAACGCAACCATCCGGTTACCCTCAACACAACTATTGATCCACATTTTTGTTGTGCTACTCTGATAACTTCCACACTGTTTGCCTTAACCGATAACAACTTTGGTTGAACTCAAGTGGGCAATCCTCTAACTCTACGAGATCAAGCTCAACAGGTGCACAAGCCAAGCAATTATCCTCACGATTCGCCCTTAGGACCTCAACCATGTTCATCACAACCTTCATCTACCATTTTCTACAGTACCTTTACTCTGATAAACAACATGCGAAGCTCTCATATTCTATGGCCAAAAAAGGTCACCAATCTCACGAAACTGGCAACAAACTTCCACCATTGCACTACGGCTTAACACATTCCAAGCCTCCATACAAGCTACTCTCATGCATACACTATCTCGGTGAAGCACTTGGTAACGACACCCAATTGGTCGCTTGTACAAGTGTGCCCCCAACAAAAAGTTCGTTAAGTACCATACCACAGAGCGATTGACACTAACAACGAACTCAACATTACCTTTATCTTGGTTCTAAACCACAATCAATCGGTAAGATTGCTCATTCACCAAGGGTACCTCCATACTCTCAACCTTAGTGTCTACAATGCCAACTAAGAACAGCTTGCAACCTATAGAACCTTCCTCGAGCTAGCACTACGGAGCACAACGTCCACCTTAGAGAGGTTAAGATCCTACACAACTGACACTAACAACTAGATTCAGGCAATCTAAAACCTCATAACTTCTCACCCACATCCTACAGCACCCTTGCATTCTTAAAAACCATCTACGATAAAAACCTTATCAAGCAAGGGATGCAATTCTATTTACCATCTAAAGCAACAACAAGCCCAAGATTTACAAAGATGCACATCACAAGAACCGATCTATCATACAACTGAAGAGCTAAACGGCTAACGCAACAGCTAAAACCAACAAAAAACTTAATTACTTGACATATCCTCGGTCGCAATGCTGTCAACTTTAATCTGAGTAGCAGCTTGCCTAGCAACGCCTCACATGCCAACCCTGGTGGTGGATCTCACAGAACCTCTACCTCGATAACCTGACGGTGCCCTAACTCTGCCTCTAACAAAACTCTGATCATGTCAGGAAGTAGCCAACCTTTGAGACCAAACTGGTGAATCTTCATCCACAACTGGGCAGTCCTTTGCCATATGTCTCGATGCCCGACACCTGTAGCAAACCCTCCGAAGCAAAAAGCACACTCCAAGGTGATGTTGGCCGCAATGCTTGCACGCTGGTGAAAGCGATGTTCCAACAGAACCATTAGTACTCTCTTCTGTGTAGAAACAAATGGGTCTCTACGAACCCTCGATCTAGATCTTGAGCTGACTCTCGGTAGTTGGTCTGAAGTAACTCTCTTCGAACTCCTCGAAGCATAAAACCTCTCATGCGGATAGGGAGAAAGACCCATGATGTTCTGGGTCTCCACATCATGACCTCTAGAATCTTTGAACTTACTAGATGTTGAACTATGAAGTCACTTAAGTGTCTTCGCACTATTGGCTAACTCAGAGAGTGTCCCAAGCGGACCCGCTGTCACATGCAACTGAAGGTCAACATTCAAGCCTTGTCTGAACCTCTTGCACATCAACTCTTCCATCGTAACGAACTCCGGGGCATAACGGCTCAAAAGCAGAAACTCTTGCTCATAAGCAAACACCGTTCGATCTTCCTAAACCAGATGCAGAAACTGGTCCCTCATCTCATCCATGTGTACCTCATTGATGTCTTCTTCCAAAACTCATCCATAAAGATATCTCACGTCGGTCGTTCAGGCTGTAGACCTAACTCAATGGTCTCCCACCACTCGTGTGCATTTCCCTTAAGAAGGGAGACAATGCAATCAAGGTCATCCCCTGGGCTTCTCTCATCTCTCTCAAGATTTTCTGTGCGTCACACAACCACTGATCAGCCTTGATTGGGTCATCCTCACTCAAGGCTTCAAAATTCTTAGGCCCAAAATGATGAAGCCTCTCAACAAAGGTCTTGCGAGGCACCACAAATTGCCTCAGAATAGCTTGCACCACACGCAAGAGGGCAGAGGTAAGGTCACAAAAGTGACTCGCCTCCCCATTATCTGTTTTCCCTTCCATCAACACTTCTTTTGAAATACAAGAAAATAATGCAACACATCAGGATTCCCAGTCTTGTAAAGTACACTTAAATTTAGGAACTTGTATTCACTAGACACCTTGCCACGACCTCTATACCACCCCAGGGTTTCTTAGAATCAACTAAGCCTAGGCTATGATACACTAAATGTAACACCTCGATCTCGTCCCAGATCTGAAGCATTACATTCGGGTCACCCAAAACCGACCCATCAAAATTTCTCATTTAAAACCACAAGTTGGCAATTCTTAAAATGATCTATTTCCATAAAATCCATGTATATAAAGAGATTAAAAGGTTTACAAAATATGAGTTCCAAATAAAGTACACCGTTTGACCAAAAAATAGTAAATCAAAATAAGATACATACTCGACTGTGGTAAGGTCCTATGAATACAATCAGTCCAAACTAATATCAAGTATTGTACCCTGAAACTAGCTCAGTCCTGGGAAAATCCTCATCAATGTGCTCCTTCAAAAGCAACCTATCAACCTACGCACGGAAAAGCCACAATTTCGCATGCTGAGCTAACAAAGCTCAGTGGTACATTTCTACTCTACCGTAATTCATAAATATCATAAAACAAGCATGCATGATAATATAATTAAGAGTGCACAGAAAGGCTTCTCAACATCTATGGATCATCTTCTAGCCTATTCTAGCTAGAGCTCACAACTGTCTCAAGATACCACTGTTACGTAAGAAGACTACCAAGCCATCCCAGGCTTGCCATACTCGAGATCACATAGCACATCGAGTTACTCGAGCTCACACAGCCCTTCGAGTAACAAACCCTACCCTGATCACATAGTCCAAGGGTAAAATAGCCAATAAATATTATCCATACAACCACGTAAATAACATACATTCCTTAATGGCCAACGAAGCCCTACTATTCTCTCGTGCTCACACAGCCATCAGGTTACCCATGATCACATAGCCTCGGGTTAGGATCATATCCGGATCACTATAGCCACAGATACGTCCTAGACATACTTGGATCACAATAGCCACAAGCAGTCTTTTTCTAAGGTCAAATAGCCAATCAGGTTACTCGAGATCACATAGCCCTTCGAGTTACTCGAGCTCACACAACCCCCGAGTTGTATTTCCATATCCTGATCACATAGCCCAATGATAGGTTTCTAATCGCATCTAGATCACATAGCCCATGGATACGTCGGATGTACTCAATCACATAGCTCGGAGTACCAATCCCTTTATTTAAGTGCCCTTGCACTGACTCTAGGACATCCGAATTCCTAACCAAGACACATATGTTAACACATGCTCCTCCGAGCATCAATACATCTCACCGGGAGATAAAAGGCTTTCAACCAACCATTACCAATATCTCAAGGCATACTCATTTGTTACAATAATTAATATATGTCCTTACGATTCATTTACGTTTTTTCTTGTTAGATTATCTTATTATTCGCGGTAACCAGCCTATATGAGCATCCCTTCAGCACACAGCAAGGACCCCGATCTTCTACGTAGCATTAACTGATTCACCGCGAATCTCTATGGGTGATTAAACAAGCGATCCACTCAATAATTACCAAGTCATTAGCCATTTATTTTACACACGGGGTTTAATTCTACATTTCTCAGTTTTAGTATTCATTTTACACCCTAACAGACCCCTAGGGCCATTTAACTCAAATTATATAACCCCTAAACACAAACTCAACTTTCTTAGGCAGATTACGTAGCGAGTATCGATACTCCAAGATGAGTATCGGTACTACCCTCTAGGTATTGATACTCCTTAATGAGTCCCGATACTCTAATTAGATTCGAAAGAACTAGATGACTAGCTGTACTGATACGCTCTTACCCCGTATCAGTATTCAGCATCGGTACGCGAATCACCCCGTACCGATTCTAACCCATACCCCTATCTTAGTGTACCGATACGCGAAAGCCTCCTTAGGTAATGGAATAGTGGGTACCGATACGCCCCTAGCGTACCGGTACACCAAAGCGTTACTGGAATTCACATTAGGCGAGGGGTACCGATACACGAGAAGGTGTACCGGTATGCCCCTCACAATTTGTCTTTCTCAATACAAAGGACTACCGATACGCAGCCACCTCGTACCGGTACTAGAGCCCAGATTTTGAGACCTAAAGCTCGGACCTTAATCCCACCCTTAACCTCCATGGTTAAGTCCCAAATCGATCCTACAAGTTATTTAGAGTATAATAGGTGGTTTTCTATCAATTTTATGCATTATCAACATCTCATCTTTGATTTACTATTAATGGGATTTTAAAGCTTTAAAGACCTATCTCACACCCACAAATCATAACACCAAGCAAGGCATACATTTAATGAGGCTCATGAAATGTATGAGTCAGAATGTACTGACCTTAAGCAAGCAAAACCTGAAACAAAGCTTCATCCCAGCTTTTTCCTCTTTTCTTCCTTGAACCAAGCTTCCAACTCAACCTCCACCAAGTTTGGGGATATTCACCTTGATGGATAGATCCTTGCTTGTTGATTAACTCTTCATTGATGACAATAAGAAATTCTCCATAAAAATCATCAAAACCTTAGCTTTTCCCTTTTGAGTTGAGTGGTGTCTTGAAAGAGAAGAAGATGAGAAACTTTGGCGACAAAAATGACTTCATCCCCTTCCTCCTTTGTAGGAGAAAACAAAAGGCATCAGCCTTTGTCCCCCATTTTGGGAATTTACTCCCTTACCCCTCATTAAACCTTCTTCCTCCAAGCTCAACCCAATAACCAAGCCCAACAACACATGGAGGTCCATGAAGCCCAACAAAAGGCCCAACATAAACTGAGCATTTGCCCCGATGTGTCGGTCCAAGACCCAAGTCAACGCCTATTGTTGACTCGAGAAATTCGGGTCGTTACACCCAACCTTACCCAAATCATCTTTTTTTCGAGATGGTTTATATTTTCAACCACCACCACACCAACATCATCAAATCTTTCACCGATAGAACTATCTTGAGCCATATCTTCCATAAGTTAGAAGTTGATTGTTTCGGTGATCTCGCTTGTACCTTTAAGGAACCCATAGATGCTAGATCATTTCTCAAAGCCAAATTCAACTTCATCAATGGTGAATGGGTTCGGGATTCCAATGCTCAAAATGGAAATGATGAGGACGTTGCTCCGGTCGATGCACCTCTCGCGGCTCTAGTTGCTCAACCTTCCTCGATACTTTTATGACATACCTTGATGGAAAGTTTGTCGCCCTTGACACGAGCTTGGATACGAGGTTGTCTTCCATAGAGCATCGTGCTTCTTTGATCGAGATCAAGGTTGTCGTTCATCATGATAAATTGTGTATGCAAGTTTATGGTGACGAGGAGGGGGAGGAAGATGATGATGATGCATCGACTTAGTCTTTTATATTGTATATCATATCGTATAGACTTATTTGGATTTTTACATCTTAGTTGCTTTTGATTATTTCTTATGACCTTGGATATTATGTTGGTTTATGTTTTTCATGTTTTGGATATTGTTGGATTTATTATGCTTTGGATATTTATAATATTAATGGATTTTAAGTTAATGATTCTGAGCTATTTTGTATTATATATTGTTATATTTTGATTTTTGTATTTACCTTATTGATTTTGATCGAACAAAAGGGGAGAAGTGTGGGGTTAATTTTTTTTAAAACCTATAGCCTTTTACTCTTAAAGATAGGGAAATGACTTAAAAATTGATTTGGTTTTGTTATATCAAAAAGGGGAGATTGTTAAACAATGTTTTGATTTTTGATACAACAAGGACTTAATTGCAAATAAATAATTTTTTAAGGTATTTGAAATTGCTCACTAAAGGACAAGAATTCGAACAAACGTAATGTATTTTGAAGAAAATATTTTGTATAAGTTTCATATTTCAAAATCAAATATTTTCTAAGTGTTTTGGTACTCAAAATTGAACAGTTTGGTTAGTGAGTATCAGTATGGCAATACTTGTACTGGTACGGGCCTTTTTATACATGATTTCATAATTGAGTATCGGTACGACCTTATGTGTACCAGCACTGGCCTTTCCTCACTAAAAAGACCAATTGGTAACTGAGTACCGGTACAGGCCTTAGGCGTACTAGTACGGGTTCTAAAATGTTTAAATGGTTGTCAAGCTTTTGGAGGGAAAAAGTTTTCAAATGAATTGAGTATCGGTACGACAATACGCGTACCGATACTCGAGTTCCTCAAGAATTCTAGTGAGTAAAATAGAGTGCCGATACGAAGACCTTCGTACTGGTACCCCTTGTATTTTGTCACTCCTTACCGACACGCAAACCCGCATACTAGTGTAATCACCATTTTTATCCGAGTAAATAAACATTAAAACAAAAAAATAGAATTGAAAAAATCCAAAAACAGACCAATTCAAATGCCCAAATACAACACCCGAATTAAACTAAATTACCCTTTTAACCCAAATCCAAATACCTAATTACAACCCAATCAGCCCAACTACCCTAAACCATAATCTACCAAACCGACCCAAACTAACTAAACCTAAACCCAATACCCAACTACTTGATTATGCCTACTCAACCCGTATCTCTAACCCAGATAACCTAAACCTAAAACCCTAGAAACCTTAACACCCCAAACCCTTCAACTGTCGCCCTTTGGCCTTCCATGTCTCTAGAAGCTTCCAGGGTCGTTCGTTTCCCACAGCCATTGTTTTGCTGCCACGTTGGAGCCACAGCAGCAACGCCCCTGTCACGTCGCCAGCAACACTAGTGAGCATGCCCTGCACACATCCGGCCAAGACTGGTTTCTCGTACAACACCTGCAAAGCCAACAAACAAACTCAGAAATCAAACATGCAAACAAAAAAGATCAGGGCAACACAGAATTTCAGACTTGCAACCAATAGGGGATTTAACTTTGTCTTTATTTTAGATGCAAATGTAATCAAGATCGGCTATAAAGCCGGAGGCAAAAAACAATGTAAAGGGCTCTATTCGGGAATTAAAAAATCAAACAAAAAGAAGTTTTCTTTTGGGTAATTCATTTCCCTTTTCTTTTCTTTCCAGTATAGCAACTAGGGTCTTTAATTTTTCCCTTTTGGGCTCGTAATCTATAAAAACCAAAACTAAGTTTGGAAATCAGAAATCTGAAGGTCTTCTTTCATTTTTAAAAGTTAATTTTTATCTATTTTTGAATCAAAACATAGTTTTCATTTAGATCTCAGAAAAAATGAGAAAGTTTCGGGTTTGCCTGACCATCAGGGTTAATGGCCACTGTACAAGGTCGCCTTCAAGCGTCAAAAGTCAGCCGGTGAGGCGGCGACGCTGAGGATCGGTGCTCAAAAGGCCAAGCTAGGGTTTTGGCATCTCCCAAATGTCAGAGCGTTTATTGTTTTTTTTCCTCTGTTTTGAAAAGGGTTGAAGCAAAATGAAAGTTTTAAGCCAATTTTTATCTTAGCTTTGGGTATTTATGCGAGCAATGAAACGCTGACATTTTGGGCATGCGAAGATTCGCGCAGTGACCCGACCCGGTAGAAGGATCCATGTGTTTTGAGATTTGGATTAATCACCCAATCGGTCCCCCTGCTTTTCTCCCACTTTCATTTTCGTCGAGGGTTAATCCCTTTTTAGTCCCTCCATTTATTTTAAAAACCAATTTCGATCGTTTTAAATTCTTTTTTTGTTTTAGTTTTGGTACCCTGTTTTTATTTTCTAGCATTCTAGTCCTTAATTTATATATTATATTTATATATTATTATTTCATATTCATATATTATACATTATTTTACATCATATTATATATATTGATATAACATAGTTACGTTTTATATTTTTATATTATACTATATATTATATATATTATATTTATATGTGATAGGTTAAATATACAATAGTATTATTCAATCTATATTGTAGTATTATATCTTATTTTATTTATTATTATTTACATATATGTTTATATATTTTATTTAACTTATGCTCGAATCAGCCTTACGGTGACCCGCAACGGGAGATGACCTGTATTATTTGTGGTCCGTTTAGTGTAACATTTAATTTTTCGCATTTACTTTTCCGCCATTTAATTTCCGCAATTTACTTTCTCGTATTTAATTTCCACAATTTACTTTCCCACAATTTATTTTGCCGCATTTAATTTTCGCACTTTATTTACGCATCTTTTATTTTTGCTTGATCTGGTCATTTTTCCAGATATTTAAATTTTCGCTTTTATTTATTCGTTCGCTCTTTAATTTCCCGCATTTATCTTTATTGTTCTTGATGTATTTATTTGCCTATTTTTGTGACATATATTAATTTGGCATTCATTTACCCCTTAATTTAATCCTACAATGCTAATTAATTAATTAATCTAAACTATAAAAAAGAGATATTTATTAACTCGATTATTTTGGTCTTATTCTTGGCTTAATGGATATAGACCAAATATTCGAATTAATTCTTATTGTTTGATGGTAAATATTAAAACGGGTAAAATTTTGACAACTCATAACATCATTTTTTAACTTTTTGCATTATGCATAAAGGTGATGTACTTGATTCGAACCGTAAATTAACACGGCGGTCGGTCTTATCGATGTCGGTTTAATCTATAGTTCGATGTACAGTTGCCCTTATTAATTAAACGAATAATTATTTCGAACCCACTAAATTGTTAAAGCCCGTTCAATTAAAGCCTATATTCGATTAAGAACAGTTAATTAAATCTAATTTTAAATCTCAGTAATTTCCATCGATTAAAAGAAACGTTTGTTTTGGTATCAATTTTTGGGCGTGATGGGGATGCTAATCCTTCCCCACATGTAACCAACTCCCTAACCCGTTTTCAAAGGAATCTCTGGTTTTATGGTGCCTGGCCTACCTTAGTGGCCGGTGGCGACTCCAACTCTTCATTTTCAAAACAAAAACACGTTTCTAAAACCAAATTCCCTAACAATTCAATAAATCCCCAATTTTCAAAATTCTTCAAAACAAAAAAAAATTCAAAACAAAACAAAAGCAAATATTTTTTCATTCTAGCGACCCTGAAATCCCGAACACTTTTTAAAATTTTCAAACAGCCAAAGAAAAATTGGGTCTCTACAGCTGGCGACTCCGCTGGGGAACATTTCTGAGAGTTAAGCCAAAAAACATATGTTGCTTTTATCGATGAAAATTTTGAAATTCAAATTGACTTTAATTAATTTATTCTTTCTTGAAGATACATTTTAATTCAACGGGCTTTGATAATTGGTGGTTTTGCATTAATTATTCATTTAATTTTTAAGGAATCACCGACATGTGTTGCATTATATTTATCAAGCTCTATACCCGAGCTTTGTCCCTTAAGTAGGAGTGAAACGCCACATACCCACGTGAGAAGCCCTCCACGGGTCAGTAATTCACTTCCAGAATCCACGCCTTTTGACACGTGAGCAGCCTTCCACGTCACTAGGTCGTGCTTTCCCTCAAACTGAATCCGATTCGCAAGCCTGTGTGGGTCAGAATCGAGGTTCTTGCTACCTTAGTAGATAATAAGATAGGTTCGAGTACCCCTTTCTAGAACTCAAACCACATGTGTGAGAATGTAAGAAGCCCACCCCTTTAGAGCCATGCGGACAACCATAGAAATCTAGAATTCATACTGTTAGGCCGTTTTGGTGTGTTTATTCGATTCTCATTCTTTATTGTATATTTGTTACTGACAAACTTTTCTTGTCTTGTTTGCTTGATTATTTTTGTGCTTATTCATGACATTTTCACATAAAGTGTTGATTCGAGAACAGTTCAAAATTAAGGGCTTTTGTAATGGAAGAAAGAATCCATAATGACGAGTTAAAGATTCTCAAAGTCCGAAATAAGAAAAGGTTAATCTAGATGCACCTTATTCTCATTTTCTCGTTATAATAATGGGACTCAATCTTCAATATGGAATGTGGCTCCACGAGAATGTTCTTCGATCAACATTTTTTTGCATTCATTCGTGCATTATCAATCTTTTCCTTCACTCATTTTACGGTGATTGCATTGTCATCAATTTTATTCATTTGCATCATGGTGGCATGACATCTTCATTATATTGAATTAATTATTTTTTGCATCAATACTTTTGCATCTAGGGCATTTATTTTGCATTTACATGCATTCATTTTGAAAACATCGAGACTAACTTTTGGGATGTCTCGTGACAATGATTTTGGATTAAAGGAAAATTCAGTCAATTCAGCATCCCTACGAACCCGACAAAAAACCAAAATGGTGAACGAAGACATATTTGACCGAATTGAGCAAACCCAAAGGGACATACAAGTGGATTTGGCCAGAAAGATGGAAGAACAGTTGGCTAAGACCCTACAATACATGGTGGAGCAGTTCAAAAAGTCTCAACAAGATACACTAGGCAAAATAGCCTAAATGCTTGGGTTTAAGCTTCCCGGACAAGGAGAGACATCTGTTGTAAATCCTACGGCAAATCCCAATCCCACTGATGGGAATGAGTGTTCCACATATCTGCCAGGTTTTACTTCTCCTCATGCTAGGGATCAACTGGATCCTCAGGTAATACTTTCTCGAGGGAAAGCATCACTTCATCAAGCCGACGCCTTTTTCCCTATAAACCTACCCTCTACATCGAAAGTCAAGCCCGGGGGTAATCAAGCCGAAAATTTTTTCTCGGAGATAGACCAATTAATCGAAAAAGAGAGACCTAGAGTTGAAACCTTTAAAGAGATCAAAGATCGATATAAGTGGCTCGAAGAAAAGATAGAATCCATAAAGGTAACTGATGCCTTTATTGGATTTGAGGCCTATGAACTCAGCCTTGTCCCGGATCTGGTTTTACCTTCTAAGTTCAAGGTCATAGAATTCGAGAAGTACGACGGAACAAGTTGTCCCCGTGCATATCTCACCATGTTCTGCCGAAGGATGACGGGATACGGGAGAGATGACAAGCTGCTAATCAACTATTTTTAAGACAATCTCTTAGGATCTACCACAAGATGGTATAATCAATTGAACCGGCATCAGATAAAGTCATGGAAGGACTTGGCCAAAGCTTTCCTAGAACAATATCAACATGTCTGTGACATGGTGCCAGACCGTTAGACCTTACAACACATGAAAAAAAAGTCAAATAAAGGCTTAAGACAGTATGCCCAGCGTTGGAGAGATGTGGCGGCTCAAGTTTAACCCCCGCTCAGCGAAAGAGAGATGGTGGTCATGTTTATCTAGACTTTGGAGGGTCTAGTCTTAGGTCGCTCGATAGGCAACGCCATTACCAACTTTTTCGACCTTGTGTTATCCGATGAGCTCATCAAAAATGTTGTCAAGAGTGGCAAAATTGATGATGGAGGTAGTTCGTCCCACAAGAAGACCTCGCATGCAAAGAAAGACCATGAAGTGAGCTCTTCGTGAGTTTACAATGTTGGTTATTCGAAGCCTATCACAGTTGTACAACCCAAGGCTACACCAAGTGCCCAGGGTTTTTTGAGCCAAGGCCCCGGTCAAAGATAGAACCCCGATAAAATTGAGTTTACCCCGTTACCAATCTCCTACGGTGAACTGTACAAGCAACTATTTGATGTCCATATGTGGCACCCATTTATCAAGTACCGTTATAGCCTTTCTTCCCAAAATGGTATAATTCTAGCGCAAAGTGCGTATACCATGGTGATCAAGTGGGGCACTCGATTGAGAGTTGTATCAGCTTTAAGTGGGCCATCAAAAATTTGATCAAGCTCGGGGTCATAAGTTTTGACAAATCCAATGGGCCGGCTACGATCGCCAACCCCTACCAAATCATACTGGTAGAGTGAATGCAATTTCTGAGGAAAGTAACCGAACAACTAAGTCCAAGGTGTCAGAAGTCAAATCACCCCTCAATTAGGTTTGGAAGAAGATACTTGATGCGAGTCTGATCGGTCATGGAATAATGATACCCGAGGGGCATAGCGGTCTATACTCTGAGTTCCATACTGAAGAGGGGCACGCCATTCAACATTGTCACGAGTTTAAAGACACGATTCAAGGTCTAATGGAACGTAAATAAGTCGAATTCTTTAAGGAGTAAACTCGTTCTTGCTTCAGTGTCTAGATGTCAAGCTAAAACTTCAATAGGTTCCCTTGATGCTTTTAGTCTCTTTTAAGTAATGCATGTAAGCCAAAATCCACATGCCTAAGCCCAAAGGCGGTGGTGATCTTTTGTAAGGGCCTAAGACTACATGGTTTAATTTTCAATGAACGATGCATTTTGTTTTTCATCTCTCTTTATTTTGTGTATATATCTGTCTATTGAGTCCTCGTATATCAATTGCACAAGGGACATTGACTTTGACCCAGAGGTCGAGTCTGAGTTATCTGTGTCTAATTGAAATTTTAAGCTGTGGAGATTATGAACATGTGACACATTTCACATTAAGAACCAAAAGTATCAACAAATCGGTGCAATTTAATATTCAAAGCCTGGTAATAGGTATTTTTTAAAAAAACGAAAAAGAGAATTTTTCAAAAAGCACTTCAAAGCCTGACATAAGAATTTTTCAAAATTAATAAAAAAGCACTCTAATGTTCGAAACCTGGTAATAGGAATTTTTTGGATAAGATTGAAATTTTTGGGGCACTCCGCTGAAGCTCATTCTAATCGAAACCCTTCACTTCATGACTGATGGTAATATTTTCAAAATCATGACAATGCCAAGTAGCTTGGGAATTTGTTGTTTGCTCCACCATTTATTTTGAGCCAAAGGAATGTGATGAATTGAATTCCCCAAACAAAAATGAAAAAATGAACCTACAAAGGCAAGTTGGTCAAGCACCGAAGTAGCTTAAAATGCATTTCACTTCTTCAAACATCAATTCAGCTTTTGAGGTCTCCTAGACACAGGATTTGTTTGGGGTAATCCTCGGTAAGCTGTTTTCAATGTTGCTCGTGCACTTGATATTCGGGGCATTCAATCTAGCTTGATATATTTACAATTTGAAAAGAAAAACTCAGTTTTCTTAATAAGCATCTCATATTAAAATCAGAATATGCAGTCTAATATTTAAAACAAAAAGTTTTCTATGCATTACTTACAAAGAAGCTCAAAAGTATAGGGACCAATAACAAAGGAGCTCTAAGATTGCTACTTTGACTAAAGAAGACACTCACAAGTTGACCTTCGCCTAGAAAGGTAACATTCTAGGAGAAGATGGTCAAACCCACAAGAGGTTGGGGCATCAGCACACACAAGATAACAACCTATCCAGTCTACCAGATAAAACTTGGGCGAGAACAAGACCGAGCCACCAATATGGCCAGAAAGTCATAGGGCACCCACTTTGAAGTCAACATCATGACCAACTGCATTGCATGCCATTCATATCAATATCATGACATTCAACGCATCATCATGCATTAGATGCATACATTACACATCAAGTTAGGTGCATTAATGCTAAGTGCATTTACTTCACTCATACATAAAACAAACATGTTCAAGATGAGAAGCCTCAACCATGAAGGACAATAAAAAAATGGCAAGCCCTTAGCCACGAAGGGGAGTCGGACCAACAAAGAGGTTGAAACCTCGAGATGGAGGATAACAACACCTAACATGAAATGGTGAACCCTCCAAGCAAAGGAAGCCAAAACAAAATTTAAAACTTTGAATGAACAATTACTAACTATTGTTTACTTCTTCTCTTCAGGTCTTGCCCCATTGTTAGTGGTGTAGCGGATCCATCATATTTATTTTTTGATCTCGACTCTCCATCAGTGGTGCAGCGGATCGTCTTCCTCTTCTGATCTTGCTTCTTCGTCAGAGTTGTAGCTTGATCAAATCTTCATCTTCAGACCTTGGCGCATCATCAGTGGTGCAACCTATCAGACTTTTTTTTAGATCTTGACTCACCATCAGTGGTGTAGCCGATCAATATCTATTTTTTAGATCTCTACTCATAGTCAATGGTGTAGGAGATCATCTATCTCCAGATCATGCCTCTTCGTCAAAGTTGTAGCTTGATCTAATCTATCTTCAGATCTTGACTCTTCGTCAGTTGTGTTGCGGATCAAAATCACCCTAAGATCATGCTTCTTCGTAGAGTCATAGCTTGATCGCCACTAACTCTTTAGATCATGCCTCTTCGTCAGAGTCTTAGCTTGATCGCAATCAAAATCATCCTAAGATCATCCCTCTTCGTCAGAGTGGTAGCTTGACTGCGACTAAATCTTATATCATGCTTCTTCGTCAGAGTCATAGCTTGATCGCCACTAACTCCTTAGATCATGCCTCTTCATCAGAGTTGTAGCTTGATCGCCAAACCTAACTCTTCAGATCATTCCTGTTCGTCAGAGTCGAAGCATTATCACCTCTAACCTCTCAGATCATGCCTCTTCGTCAAAGTTGTAGCTTGATCATAATCAAATCACCGGATCATGCCTATTCGTCAGAGCTGTAGCTTGTTCTAATCCAATCTCCAGATCTTGTCTTGTCGTCGATGGCGTAGCAGATCACCCATATTCAAACATCTCTTTACCACATCTCTTTTAATTTTATAGTTTTAAATGAAATAAGTGGATATTCAGCCTGAAACAACTTCCTTTATTCTTACAGGTTCTATCTTTCCGAAAGAAAGATGAAGTAGATGAGTCGAACAGATCCTGACTCTTCATCGGTAGTGTAGCGGATCAACAAATGAGTTCTATTTCACTAAAAGTTGGAAGATGGACCAATTACAACTCGAAGGAAAGATCATGCCAGAAGGGTGCTCCAGCTTGACCGAACAAAAATAATTATCTTTTAGCATTTTTTCTATTGCTGTTTCACATCAATAAGCAAAGAAGGGCAGATGTAATCACTATTTATGTCCGAGTAAATAAACATTAAATTAAAAAAAATAATTGAAAAATCCAAAAATAGCCTAATTAAAATATCCAAATACAACACCTGAATTAAACTAAATTACTTTTTTGACCCAAATCCAAATACCTAATTACAACCCAACCAGCCAACTACCCTAAACCCAAATATGCCAAACCAACCCAAACCAACTAAACCTAAACCCAATATCCAACTACCCGATTCTGCCTACCCAACCCGAATCCTTAATCCGGGTAACCTAAACCTAAAACCCTAACACCCCAAACCCTTTAGCTGTCGCCCTTTGGCCTTTCATGTCTCCAGAAGCTTCCACGGTCGTTCATCTCCCACAACCATTGTTTTGCTGCCACGTTAGAGCCAAAGTAGCAATGCCCCTGCCACATCGCCAGCCACACTAACAAGCATGCCCTGCGCACATCCAGCCAAGACTTGTTTCTCGTACAGCACCTGCAACTCCAACAAAGAAACTTAGAAATCAAACATGCAAACAAAAAGGATCAGGGCAACACAGAATTTCAGACTTGCAACAATGAGGGATTTTACTTTTTCTTTATTTTAGATGAAAATGTAATCACGGCTATAAAGCTAGAGGCAAAAAACAATGTAAAGGGCTCTCTTCGGGAATTCAAAAAATCAAACAAAAAAAATTTTCTTTTGGGTAATTCCTTCCCCTTTTCTTTTCTTTCCAGTATAGCAACTAGGGTCTTTTTTTTCTTTTGGGTTCGTAATCTTTAAAAACCAAAAACCAAGTTTGAAAATCAGAAATATTAAGGTTTTCTTTTGTTTTTAAAAGTCATTTTTTATATATTTTTGAATCAAAACATAGTTTCATTTAGATCTCAAAAAAGGAGAAAGTTTCTGGTTTACCTAACTGTTAGGGTTAGTGGCCGCGTGTGCAATGACGCCTTCAAGATTCGAAAGTCGGCCGACGAAGCAGCACCGCCGAGGATCGACGCTCAAAAGGCCGAGCTAGGGCTTCGGCATCCCCCAAATGTCAGAGCGTTTATTTTTTTCTCTATTTTGAAAAGGGCTGAAGCAAAATGAAGGTTTTAAGCCAATTTCTATATTAGCTTTGGTATTTATGCGAGCAATGAAACGTTGCCATTTTGGGCACGCGAAGATCCGCGCATTTTGGGGTTTAGGTTAATCTCCCAATCGCTCCCCTTGGTTTTCTCCCACTTTCATTTACGTTGAGGGTTAATCCCCTTTTTAGTCCCCCTTTTTATTTTAAAAACCAGTTTGGCCATTTTAAATTCTTTTTTTGTTTTAGTTTTGGCTCCCTGTTTTAATTTTCTAGAATTTCAGTCCTTAATTTATATATTATATTTATATATTATTATGCCATATTCATAGATTATATATTATGTTATATCATATTATATATATTGTTATAACATAGTTACGTATTATATTTTTATATTATACTCTATATTATATATATTATATATTATATTTATATGTGATAGGTTATATATACTATAGTATTATTCTATCTATATTGTAGTATTATATCTTATTTTATATATTATTCTTTACATATATGTTTATATATTTTATTTAACTTATACTCGAATCAGCCTTACGGTGACCCACAACGGGGAATGACTCGTATTATTTATGGCTCGTTTAGTGTAACATTTAATTTTTCGCATTTACTTTTCCGCTATTTAATTTCCGCAATTTACTTTCTCGCATTTAATTTCCACAATTTACTTTCCCGCAATTTATTTTACCACATTTAATTTTCGCACTTTATTTTACGCATCTTTTATTTTTGCTCGATCAGTTCCTTTTTCTGGATATTTAAATTTTCGCTTTTATTTATTTGTTCGCTCTTTAATTTTCCGCATTTATCTTTATTATTCTTTATGTATTTATTTGCCTATTTTTGTGACATACATTAATTTGGCATTCATTTAACCCTTAATTTAATCCCACAATGCTAATTAATTAATTAATCTAAACTATAAAAAAGAGATATTTATTAACTCGATTATTTTGGTCTTAATCTTGGCTTAATGGATATAAACCAAATATTCGAATTAATTCTTATCATCTGATGGTAAATATTAAAACGGGTAAAATTTTGACACTCATAACATCATTTTTAACTTTTTGCATCATACATAAAGGTGATGTACTCGATTCGAACCATAAATTAACACGACAGTCAGTCTTATTCGATGCCAGTTTAATCTACGGTCCGATGTACAGTTACCCTTATTAATTAAACGGATAATTAATTCGAATCCACTAAATTGTTAAATCTCGTTCAATTAAAGTCTATATTCGATTAAGAACAGTTAATTAAATTTAATTTTAAATCTCATTAATTTTCATCGATTAAAAGCAACGCCTGTTTTGGTACCGATTTTCAGGCGTGATGGGGTGCTAATCCTTCCCCACACGTAACCAACTCTCGAACCTGTTTTCAAAGGAATCTCTGGTTTTACGGTGCCTGGTCTACCTTAGTGGCTGATGGCGACTCCAACTCTTCATTTTCAAAGCAAAAACACGTTTCTAAAACCAAATTCCCCAACAATTCAATAAATCCCCAATTTTCAAAATTCTTCAAAACAAAAAATAGAAAAATTCAAAACAAAACAAGAGCAAATATTTTTTCATTCTAGCGACCCTGAAATTCTGAACACTTTTTAAAATTTTCAAACAGCGAAAGAAAAATTGGGTCGCTACAACTAGTACCCCTTTACTTATAACGGCCATTTCCTCTTTGAGCAGGTACTGATACGGAAAAACACGTATCGATACCCACTCTTGCCATACAACATTTATTGTGGGAAAATACAGCCCAACGACTCTATTTAATTTTCCAACAACTCAAAGAAATCAATGTAAGGGGTATAAAATCAAGTCTCCAAAGCTTTTTCAACAAGACAACTATTCTAAAGCATCCAAGCATATATCCAAGTTTTTCAAGAGCTTTTCATTGAAAAATCTTGTACCCACTTGAGTGTTCTTTATTGTAATTCGTTTTGCATCAAGTGTTGGGGTTTAGTGAGCTGTAAATTTGGCAAACAACTTCCTTTAGAGGATTTTTATAGTTTGCTTCTTTGTATCAAAATTTAGGAAAATGGATTGCTAGACTTTGGGGTATATGTCTAGGATTTGTGAGGTTATCTCCTTTAGCCTAAAAGCAAAGACAAATTAGTGAATTTGTGAAATCCTTAGTGTGGATAGCTAAGATAGTGGATGTAGACCCTGTTGAGAATGTTGAACCACTATAAATCACTTGTGCAAATTTTCTTTCTTTTTGCAATTTGCTTCCATCAATTTTTTAATTACCAACTCACCCCCTCTTGGTCATTTCCATTGATTGATTAACTCAACAATATTAAATTAATTAATGATTTAAAATGAAGTACTCTAGTGTTAACGAGGGTATACAAGTGATTTGGAAGAAAAAATGACTAAGTTGATATATTTTTTAAAATAAGAAGGGTGACCCAAATGTAACATTACCCATAATTGAGTGACCCAAATATAACCTTTAATAATTGGGTGACCCAAATGTAACCTTACCCATAATTAAGTGATCCAAGTATAACTTTTAATAATTAGGTAACCCAAATATAATCTTACCCATAATTGAGTGACCTCCGTTGTAGTTTACCCATTTTTTATCAATGAAAATCTGATCTTTTCAAGGTTTAATTTGTCAATGGCATCGTTAGATCGAGCTCATCCCAAATAAATATGTCTCCTCAATAAAAGGGCCTCTCCACCATTAAGATTTGTGAGACAGTGCATCGATAACCAAAAGTCACCAAAATCTCAACAATACATTCTTTAAAGTTGTTTATCGTTAATTAACTAACAATTTTCATCCGTATAGGGTTATTTTGACTTAAAATAAATTGTTGGGAGTTAAATTGATTAAAAAAAGAATATGTGTCAAAATAAATATTCAATCAAACATTAAAGACATTTTTTGTCATTATACCTTTTATTTAATGTAAGTGATAACCGGGAAACAACACAATAACAGACGAATTTTTATCAATGAAAATCTGATCTTGAATTTAATATGTCAATAGCATCGTTAGATCTAGCTCATCCCAAATAAGTATGTATCATCAATAAAAGGGCCTCTCCACCATTCAGATTTGTGAGACGGTGCATCGTTAACCAAAAGTCACCAAAATAAAACGTTGTGATTGTATATACGGGCCGAACATTGGGTGGGCACAAGGAGACACGACCCACTTCAATTTTCTATGATTTAATTGTATTTTAGATCATTGAAAGTTTATAGTTGTTAATAAGTTATGTCTCTCTTAAATTTTTTTTGTTTAATTTTTTCAAAATCCTATCAGTTTTGGAATTAATGGAATTAAACTTTGTCAACATTTTTTATTTAAATATTTTTTAGGGTATGTCAATTTTAAAATCAGTGAAATTAAACCCTAACCTATAATTTCATACTAGTTCCCTCTTTTATTGTATATGAATATGGTCCCTGCTTGCAAGTGTCCCATTTCTTACTCCGATAGAGTTGTCATTTCTGCATATGGTTCTCTGCTAGAGCATCTTTGCTCATGTTAGCAACAACTAATACTTCCGCCGGCTCATTTTCGCAGGCATTGCTATATTCGGATGCCATACGTTATACCGTCGATGTTCTTCATGCTTGAGAGATTAGACCAATGCCCTCCCTTGCTTTATTGGATTAATTTACTGTTATGCAATAAAACAAGGAATGGAAGTTACAAAGGAAGAAAACAGAGGAGAAATAGGAGACAAATAAGAAAGGTTTGTATTCAGCAAAAGTATGCCGTTTCTACAAGGACAAAAATCACCTGCCCCTTTTCGGTGCCCTTTTTATGTCTCAACACTAAAAAATTAAATTCTAAATCATAACCCTAAATTCTAAATATTAAACAATAAATCCTAAACCCTAAAAATACACTTTACCCTAATCCCCTAAACTCTAACTATAAACCTTAACCCTAAAATTATTTTAAGTGTGGGGCATAGAAATAGACACCGAAAAAGGGTAGGGGATTTCTATTCTTTCTACATTCTTGGTAATTATTTAATTTATGGTTGGCTTCGTTTGACAGATATTCTTGAACGGACATTGGACTGCAAATATCTGTTAGGGCAGAAGCTGAATTTTTCAACTTTTGCGGTTGGTTGCACGCTAAATCAAGATTCTAAATATGTGTTCAACACGCTTGGCGTGACCGTTCTGCATTGTTTCTCCTTTTGACAATCCAACGCACTCATAATCTAACCGATTATAAAATCGGTTAGTGAGTTGGGCATTATTGTAACATTTCGAAAATCGGTCTGAATTTTTTCTTATTTTGATGACCGAAAAATTCTGTTCTGATAATTGTTTTGATAATATAAAATTTCAAAATTTTGAGTAATATAGATATCGATAAATAATATAATCCTTGTTGTGTAAAGTAAGAAAACATTAGGACTTAGGTGTGAATAAGCTAAAAGTGTGGTTAGTGACTAAAAGGTAATAAAGGAAAAATTGATGACTAAAGTGTAAACTGAAATTCATGGTGCTTTAAGCGAAAATAAGGAATGAAGGAATTTCTAAGTGGCTAATTAGACCTTGTAGTGATGGATGCAAGAGGTAAGATTACACCATTTTTAGAAATGGTAAATAAGCTACCTCTGTGTCACTATGTTTGCATTTTGGTCCTAATTAATTAAAAGTGAAATTAAAAAGGAAATAGATTTCTTCATTGAAAGGAAACCCAAATAGATTAAGTTATAGGGTTAATATTTGATACACTGACGGTGTAAAAATAATTTATATAAACATGCTTTTTTTTCCAGTTTAAATCTAAAATCTAAATTTTTAACCCTAAAAATCTAACTCTAACTCTAAAACCAAAACCTTAAAACCTAAATTCTAAACTCTACAACGTAAACCCCTAACTTCTAAACTCTAAACTCTTAAATAACCCCGCTTATAAAAACTTATTTTCTACCGCCAATATATAGGATAATAATATTAAATTTTAACCCATATGGGAGAGAGAAAGGCAAAAATGTTTCCTCCTTCACACTATCGATGACCTAAATGAACCCTCTTTTCTCTCTCTAGAATTCAAGCCAAATTGAATAATAAATACATATTTGGAATTCTTAAACCTTAAGAATTTCGTTAGTGGTCTCTGATTTCAATTCTGTGCAAGTTGCCCAAAACCTTAAATCGAGAATTTAGAGTCATCAAGATGTCTCCATTGCTAGCAGTGATAGCATTGAAGGTAAGTTCAACAAACCCAATCTATCGGCCGAATGTGAATGTATAACACTGCATAATCAAGTGGGCAATTGTAGTCAGACAAATAATAAAGTTTTGGGCCTTGGAGTTGGTTTGGACAAATTCCAATGGTGGCTGCACTGTTCCAAAAAGAAGGGTCAACCCAGATCGAGACAAAGTTCAAAAAGAAATAAAAGAAAATCATCCCAAACCGCAACGTTAATTACCTTGGGTTCCAATTTTGTCTTGCCAAATTCATCCCCAAATTCTGCAATTAGGGCTGAAGAAGCTATGGAAAGCTGAATTGAGTTTAACATAAGCAAAGATCTTGGGGTTCGATTTTCTTCTTCGAAACAAAGAGTTGTGGCGCGACTCGAGGAGCTTGAAGCGGCAGAGGCAGCTCAAACTTTATAGGCTGGTAAAATCCTGCATCTTTAATGTGTGATTTTAATCTTAATGGTTTGTGTTTTCCTTTCTTGGAATGTAAGAGGCTTGGGTAGGCCTGAGATGGTAAGAGCAGTCTCCGGAATTATAAATAGAAGTAAAGCAGGTGTGGCATTTTTGCAAGAAACCAAGCTGCCGAACGTGAAGAAGAGGTTAGAAATATGGCTGAGGGGTGTAAGTTTCGATTGGGTAGTTTCTCCATCTATTGGCGCCTCTGGTGGTTTGATCTCAATGTGGAATCGGAATTTCTTTAATCTCCAAAACATTTTTGTCTTTGACCACGCTATCGTTCTTGTTGGTATTTTGCGTCAGTTTAATTTGAGGGTGGTTCTTATGAACGTGTATGCTCCCAATAACCACCAGGAGAGTAGAATATTTTTTGAGAATTTGTTTGGGATCATTTCTTCGTATCAACTCCCAGTTTTATTAGGCGGTGATATCAACACTGTCAGGATAAGCGATGAAAAGATAGGGCTATCAGTGAATTCCAGCTCAATGAAGGTTTTTTCGGATTTTATCCAAGAAAATGCTCTATTCGATCTACCTATGAATGGTTCCTCCTTTACCTGGTTTCGAGGAGGCGACTCAATCTCGGCCAGCAGATTGGATAGGTTCCTGTTAACTTCGGATGTGTTGGACTGCATTCCAAATTGTGTTCAAAATTCGCTGCCGAGGAGCATATCCGACCACTGTCCAATTTTGTTGAGAGAGGTCACTAAAGTTGGAAAACCAAGACCATTCAAGTGGTTTTCTCATTGGGCCGATAATCAAGAATACTTTGAAATGGTTAAAAATGTGGCAAAAAACTATACTGGAATAGGTGTGTAAAAAACTAAGAAGAATCAAAGCTGCTACAAAGAGTTGGGTAAAAGAGGAGAAAGAGAAGTGCACTCATTCCACAGCAGATATCGAAGACAAGCTAACCTCACTAGAAGACAAACTTCTTAATCCATGACATAACCCATCACTTATGATTCAAATTCAGTCTCTAAAAGCGGAGCTCTGGGCAAAATACCGTTTGGAAGAAAGATAGTGGCTCCAAAAATTGCGACTCAAGTGGTTCAAGGAAGGCGATAAGAACACAAAGTACTTTCACCTGACTGTTTCAATTAGAAGTAAAGCTAATCGTATTGATTCGATTCTTGTTGGGGATGAGTTAATTGATGACAAGGAGTTGATTGCTGAAAAGTTCGAGCATCATTACCGCAACCTTTATAATGAAGTATCCACTATTCCTATCGAAGCATATGACTGCGTTTTCAACCAGTTAAGTTCAGATTTGGCTAGCATGCTAGAAAATCCCTTCTGATCTGAAGAAGTTTGGGCAGCTATTCAATCGTCCGACGGTACACGAGCTCCTGGTCCAAATGGATTTAACTTAGACTTCTTCAAAAAAATTTGGTCAGTGATAAAGAATGATGTTATGAGTTTCTTCGAGGCTTTCTATAATAAGGGCAGATTGGTTGATAAAACTCTTAACCATTCTTTTATAACATTAATACCCAAGGTTGCTGCTCCGTGTTGGATTGAGGATTTTAGACCAATCTCACTAGTGGGAAGTCTTTATAAAGTCCTTGCCGGAGTGCTATCGAGAAGATTGTCATTTTGCATTAAAGAAGTTATTGGTGAGTGCCAGTTTGCTTTTACGCCGGGAAAACAAATATCTGATTGCTCCATGATTGCTAATGATGTTGATGATCTAATGAAAAGGAAAAAAAGGCTATAGTCTTTAAAGCAGATTTTAGGAAAACCTACGATACCGTAAATTGGTCTTTTCTTGACTTCATAATGCTGAAAATGGGCTTTAGACAGAGATGGAGGAACTGGATAAAATTGTGTGTTTCCTCAGCGTTAATATCGGTTCTCGTCAACGGGTCTCCGACTAATATGTTTGATATCAAGAGAGGTCTAAGACAAGGCTGCCCATTATCGCCATTGTTGTTCAATATTGTTGGTGAAGCTTTGAGCGCTTTGTTTCAGAAAATGGGCAATCTAGGTCTCGTTAATGGAGTGCAAGTTGGCTCTAATAGTTTTTGCATATCTCACCTTCAATTCACTGATGACTTAGTTGTCTTTGTAGAAGCAAATGAAGATTCTGTACGGAATATCAAGAGGATACTTAGAATTTTTGAGGTTGCGTCGGGTCTTAAGCTAAATGAACAAAAGACGTAGCTGTACAGGATAAATGTGGAGTTGTCAGTGATAAAATATTGGGCTGAAAAGATTAATTTCTACTGGGACCAATTTCCTACCACCTACCGGGGACTTCCATTGGGACATACACGTAATTCTCTTGCCCTTTGGCAACCAGCCATAGACAAGTTCCAATCGGGACTCGATAAGGGGAAAGGTCAATTGCTATCCCTTGGTGGTCGTATCACATTGGTAAAATCAGTATTAGACAATTTGCTAATATACTTCTTATCAGTCTTTAAAATGCCTTGTAAAGTGGCCGACTCTCTAAATAGAAGGATTGCTAATTTTATATGGGGTTCAGTTTGGGTAGATCTATTCATTGGTTGAAGTGGAATCCCACTTCTTTCGGTGGACTGGGCTTCTTCGACTTTAAAATAAGAAATAGATCACTACTTAATAAATGGTCATGGAGGTTCGGCTTCAAAAAAGGCAGTCTTTGGAGGAAAGTGATGGATGCGAAGTATAGATATGTTCTTTATTGCCAAAGTGTGAATCAGGTAAAAATGCTTCTTGGATATGGAAGAACATCACAAGTCCTCTGGCTGCTGCAGGTGATTTCTTTACCCAAAATTTAAGATTTAAGATTGGCGATGGAAGGTCAGTTAGGTTTTGGGAAGATTTCTGCGCTGAAGTATCCTCCCTGAAAATCCGTTTTCCAAGAATTTTTGCACTATCAGTGAAGAAAGATGGCAAAGTGGTAGAGTATAGGAGTAAAGAAGATGGTATTTGGGTATGGAATATAACGTTACACATGCCTTTACACGATTGGGAGGTAGAGTGTTGGGAGAATTTCATCGCTGTAATCAACAGAGCGAGTAGGCAATCTCTTGAGGCTGATCGAATTATTTGGAGTGGATCACCATCTGGGCTGTATAAACCCAAAATTCTTTGTAAAAAAGTATCAACTGTGGTATTAGAGGAAGACAAGATATGGAAGTTGGTGTGGTCGAAAGATGTTCCACCGAAAGTTGCTGCGTTCGTATGGAAGGTAATACATGGGAGATTGTCCACTTTACTAGAATTAACCAAGAGAGGTATGGGAAATCCAACATCTAGCTTATGTGTTCTGTGCTCAAAGAAGGAAGAATCAGTGAATCATATTTTCTTCCATTGCAGTGTTTCGTGAAGAATTTGACAGATGTGGTGGCTTGCATGGGACCGTCATATAATAATTTTAGGTGACATCAAATCTTTTTTCCTTCTTTGGGATAGTCAAGTTATAAAGTCTCATCTCCGTCCAATTTGGAATGTTGCCGTTTTTGGGTTCCTTTGGACCATTTGGCTCTATCGAAATGACCGAGTGTTTAATAACAAAAATATGACTGAATCTCAGATATATGATAATGCTGTTCTCAGGATAGGTCACTGGGCCAAAAGCAATTGGCCAAGCTCCATCTTATCTATTTTAGATTTTTGTCGTAATCCTTGTGCAGCTTCTTGGAGACAATCAAAACCTAGCAGGCCTATCTCAGGATCTTGGTATGGGTGAAGTTCAATGTTGTGCAACTTGCTCTATTTTTGCTTCATCGAATTAGGTTCGGTCACATACCCTAGTTGTCGAGTCTAATAGTTTGTTGTCTGTTAATTGGATAACTAAATTCCAACTTACTCCAACTCCGTTCATTTATTTGGTAAGGAATTGCTCTTCCCTTCTAACAGATCGTGGGTGAAAAATTCAATTTGCATATCGTGAAGCTAATGCTGAAGCGCACCGCCTGGTGCACCAAGGCATAGAGAGAGACGAAGACCTCCTGATTATTGAAAATGCTAGTTGCACAGAATGATGTCTACGTGTAATGTATGTCATTTACGTTAGGAGATTAGGGAGGCTAAAGGGTTTTGGTGTTCTGGGTTGATGGTTTAACTTGCTTGTAGATGAGACCATGAATCTTAATTTTTAATAAAATAGGGCACATTTTTCCCTATTAGAGGGGATTTTTAATAAGGCTCACCTTTTCTTTCAAAAAAAAAGTCAAGAGATTATAGGGTTCTAAACTATAATCTAAGCTCATCATGAGAAAGATTTAAGGATGTCCTAGTGAACGACGTGATTAATATCACAAAACTTTAAAGTGTAAATTAAACCCTAAACTTTTATATTTTAGGATTATATTAGTTTAGGGATTTCCATTGATTTTGACATTGTTATTGAAGAAATGGTAATACATGTTTTCTATTTTTTTGCTAGAAAGAAGGGAATTGGGGGAGACCCTAAACTTTAAAGGAAATGCTTGAGACTCCTCTTAAATTCGACATTCGAATCGTTTGCAAGTACATGTTAAGGTGAGTGTCTTCAACTTTTATGTGCTTTGTGATGTTTCCATGTATTTGTGTATGTTTACGTTAACATTCGGAGTGCTGGTCCGATCTCGTGAACTTCGGCTCATTTGTGTGAGTTTTGGCTCTAAATCGAGCATTGGTTGTTCGTGGTTGTTAAGGTATGTATGTCATTGACTTGCTTTGGATGTTGATTTCTTATGGTTGTTGGCTGAAAAGCCTTGAATGGCTAATGTGATGGAATTGGCGAAGAAAATGTATGAATACTTAAGGGGTGTAATAAGCCTTTGAATTTTTGAAAAAAAATTAATTAAGCCTTTGAATTATGTTTGCACCTAATTAAGCCCTTGAACAAAAAAATTTAATCAATTAAGTCCTTTGACCATTTTTAACCATTAGATCTGGACAGTTTTTTAGATATTGCTGGCACATGATAAACTACAGTTCTATCATGTTGTATTTATAGATTTTTTTAAATTTTTTTATAAATTTTATAAGTCTTTTAGAATATTTAGAACTTTTAAATAATTCTTTAAATAAAATAAAAAATTATGAAAATGTCAGGTGGAAACATTGTGACACGAAACACTGCACCAACAGATCCAAAAAAACTGTCAAGATTTAATGGTCAAAATTGGTCAAAGGGTTTAATTGATTAAATTTTTTGATTTAAGAGCTTAATTGGGTGCAAAAAAAATTTAAGAGTTTAATTAATTTTTTAAAAAGTTTATGAGCTTTTTACCCCCTTAAGTTAATATTTAATGATTTATTGTTCTTAATTTCGTTGTTATGTATGATATATTGTACATTTCAGGTTCCAAATTTAATTTGGATTTAATTTTGGGAATTATGTGCAAGTATATTTTTTGAAAGAGAACTAACACCTTTGGATATGCAAGTTTCAAAATTTTAGAGTTGTAGGAATTTGAGGGAAAATATCTGATTAGTTATTTGTGGAAGAATAATCAAATAATCATTTGATTTCATATGATAAAAATTAAAGGATCAGATAAGCCATGGTATTGTAAGCTAAACTTGATCGTGATTCATAAGGATTATTTGTTGTCTAAAGTCTAAATGGAGAGAGGTTTTTTTTGCTATCAGAACAGTTGACTCCCAAATAAAAACGTAGATGAGTTAATTTGGACTAACAACACATGAGACTAGACCCAAGATGTATTAAAATCTTAAATCTATTTAAAAATTAAATTTACTAGTGATATTCAAAATATACTTTTGCCTTAATCATGGGTAACTATGAGACTGTGCATGTGACTTACATACTTTGATATATTAACAAGATAAAACGTTAACTTCACCAGTAGGGATATTAAGAGATTTTTAGAATTCTTAGTATTGTCTTGTGATAGTATTGGTTCTATTTTTAGCCCTAAATAAAAATCACACACACCTTACAAATAATATTGCTAAAATTCAAATTATTAATGAACAAGATGTCACCCTATAACATTGAGACTATTTTTTGGATTCAACTAATGTTAAGAATTAAATCTTTTGAAAGTAAACTTTTAAACAATACAAAGCTTGAAAAAACCTTTTATGATGATTTATTTGCTTTTACTCCAATTTCCTCCGACGTTGTTAGCCGGATGAACCAAGTAGAATGTAGGGGTGATCACACTCTCTAAAATTTTTAATTATCATTTAATTTATGTATTTTATTTATATTTTTTTATTGATGATCTAATTTCATTTTCTTACATTGAAAAAAAATCGTATCCTTAAATTTCTAATACAACTTTTTAAAAATTTACATTCAGGACATAAAAATCTTGTGTTCGTCCCTTTATAAACTTTTTAGCATTATAAATTCAATTCTATCAAGTTTTGTTAAAGGAAAGATAAAAAAACCTATTTACCCAAGTGAATTATTTAAATTAACTTTTATGCATTAATAATGAACTAAAAATTTAAAATTATAATTAAATCATGTAAAAAAATATTGATTCGAAGTCTTATGGAATCCAATTTATAAAACCAAAACGATGGAATCGTTTTGGGTGGAGCTTCAAATTTTGGGCTCCTCTAGAAAAGCCTTCGGAAATGTAGAGATTGGGATTTGACAAGAAGTGCCTTTGCATTTCACTTGGCCCAACCCAAATCAGGTATGAATCGGTTTTAGGTTGGATTTATTTATACGCTTCTTTTAGAAAAGTGTCTAAACTATACAATTTTTCAATTAGGTGTTTAAATTTTGTTTCGGATTAAATTAGTGCTTAATGTTTCATTTCGTAACCTAAATCAGAATTTTCTACGACAGACGTTAAAAAATATTTCGTTATCCAATAAAAACGTGACACATGGCATATTTTTATAATTTTTTATTTTAAAAAAATAAAAAAATCTTTAATTTTATAAAAAAACCTAAAATTTTTAAATTCTCTGAAACCCCCCAAAACTTGACCCTAAATCTCTAAGTATCTCTCCTCACACCATTGATTCAACAACCATCGGCCACTCATGCCTTCTTCAGGCCCCACGACTGAAAACCTCATCATTTCATAGTCGAAAATCGACGAATGAACTGTCGATGAACATCCAACAATGAAGAAAAAATGTCGATTGGGTTTCTGACCGACTACTAGAGGGTGGGAACTTTGAGGTACACGAAGTGTGGGGATGTCGAACGATGATGGAGATGTGATTTAAGGGTTTGATTGAATGAATTTAAAATTTTGGGGTCTCTTAAAAATTCATATTTTTAAAGAAATTTAGAAATTAAATAAATAAAAAATCAGGCCACGTTTTGTGTCATGTTATAATTGAATGACGAAATTTTTTTAACCGTCGTTGACGAAGAAACTTAATTTGTATAACAAAAATAAACATCAAGCTTCAATTTAGCTTGAAACAAAGTTTAGACACCTGAGTAGAAGTTTAGGCACTTTTCTGACAATTAAGTCTTATTTTTATAATTGTTTAAGTTTAAATTCGTAATGTGAGCTCTAAATTAGTCACTTTTACTCTTATAATAAAATTAAAAGAAAAATAACATATCATAAATTGTAAAATGATTCCGATAAAATATATGTTTTAAATATTAGAGTCTAAGCTAACCAATATTTTAAATTATTTTTTTTGTCTAGATCTATTTTTGAACATAATCATACATATTATATACCCCGAACTCCAAACAATTTAGTAAACGTGCTCATGCGAGTCTGTGACATAATCATATCATGTAATCATTTTCTTTATATAATCATATATTAATTATGGAAATTAAAGGAAAATAATCACATATATATAAAAACTTTACATCTTAAACATTCATTAATTTACTGTTAAATTAGATAATATTTTCAACCAACGAATTAGATTACCAACACTAATATATGAATTACAGTCATCCATGATACATTATTTCTAATGAATTAGATTATAAACACTAATATTAAGCGTAAACTCATAAATCGAAAAATATTGAGCACTTAAACATGCTCTGTAACGACCCAAATTTTTGAGTCAACGGACAAGCGTTGACCCGGGTTATGGACCTTCGTGTTGGTGCGGGTTATGGGATCTATTGGGTCAAGTTTGGGCCTAATTGGATAAGAATTGGACCTTGCAAGTTTGAGAAGTGACCGCTTTGTAAAATGGGAGAAACTTGAGGGTTTTATGTGTTGGATCACGCCGGTACACCCTATGGTGCAACGAAAAAATTATCCGGCAATCACTACCTGAGATCCATGTATGAGGAACTAATCGGGATGAATAAGGATGAAGAATTACCTGTTTAAAATCTAAAATTCTAAATTTGGAGAAGATAGATATCCAATCACGATTCCACAATGTTGATTCCTAAGCCGCAACGATAACACTCCGACCTCTACTTAGTTCATCCAGTTGAAACGAGCATATAAAACTCTCTAAACTATTTAAAAGATTTTTCCAAAAACATTAATGACTGCTAGATCTTTCATGCCTTTATATAGCCTTTGTAATCCTAATTCAACTCATATTAGGATTTCAATATATATATGATCCCAATTCAACTTAATTAGGATTTCAAATATATATATATATATTAATATATATAATCCCAATTCAATTTAATTGGGATTGCAATATATATATATATACTAATTTAAATCGAATTATATTATTTATATATTAAAAGAGTCATAATTACAATAATTATTTTCTTTTAATATTTATCCAATAGTTAAATTATATATATATATATATATATTAAATATATATTAATTTAACTAAATTCGTTTACAATAAATTTGTACACATATAATTCATTTAATATATGCTCATTTCAACTGTGGGTGTGACCTTGTAGGTTCTTTGTAACATTAGTAGTAATTAGAACATTTATAATATTACAAACAATGAGTGGCATCTAGCAATATGTCATTGTCACCTAAGTTACAAGAAATTATGATTCGATATAACCTCTTCATGATTAACTCTTTTCATGTATTATATCCTTTTGTCTTTTATATCTAGATTGGACACAAATCATGGAATAGTCACACTTGTATAGTCCATCTAATATTTCTTGATATCTTGAGTAGACTATTATAAACGAATAACTATGATATCTCATATCAATTTATTCGAGCATGGCCATGCATTTCTAATCTCAATCAAGTGGTATATTACTCCTATTATGTAGGAGGGACAAATCCTATCTTGATCAACCATATCCCACTACATAGATTGTGACATATCCAATATCAATCTTTATAGTGTAGTCAGTTACGACACACGTTTGACTGTATCAAAATATGTTGCTCACGATGTTGAAATAATGATGATTTCAAGTTTGAGGATCATACATGTAGTTATCACTACGAGCAATGTTGTGACTGTCACATAATAATCTAAGAAACATGCGCATAGTGGGTCGGTCCAGTATGTTGTTCTCTAACACATACTTATGTATTGATTTTGACATCTCCATGTTAATGACAGCACTTTGTCATCAATCAACTACACATTAGTCTTAATGCATTATTGTTGTCCATGCCCACAATAATACTCGACTAAAAACATTTAAGAATAACTATATTATTCTAAGCATTTTATTATAATTTAATTTATTTATGCACACAGAATAGTAACTAAAAATAATAATGGCAATGCCTCTGTAACAATAAACAAGGTAAAACCAATGTCATTTAAAATCATCTTATGATTGGTCTTTGAGCATACTCTAACATTATGTTGCGAATATACCCTTTTTTGAACTAAAGGCTGCTCACCCCTTTAATACCTTTATCTCCCACGTGAAAATGGAAGGAAAGGTGAAATCACCTCTTCCTCTTCATCGTTCTTCTCCCTACATCCTTCTATTTTTCAAGCTTGGTTTTAAATCTAAAGTCCCATCTTTATACATCATTTCTTCCATTCAAGGCCCAAGAATCGTATATGCTAATCCACATCTCTCAAGCTTCAAGAAAAACATATTTTTGTGGGAAAGTGGTAAGTTTCTTATTTATGGGTTTTTGGGGTTCAAGGCTTTAAGGATTTTTTTTAAGTTTAGGGTAATCTTCACCTGTGCTTCCTTTTGTTTAGGTTTTGTTATATTTTGTTCACCCAAATTTAAAAAAGACTATTCTTGCCACTTACATTTGAAAACATTTCTATTTTACTCACTGGACCGTTAGTCTTCGTTACTTTTATTTTCGGTTTGTTTCGTTTTGGTCACCGATTTTAATTTTTTTGTTTAAGTCAGTTATGTTATCATTTTGTTCTATTTTGGTCACTGGGCTATTAATCCCCGTCAATTTGATGATGTGTCACGTTAATAAGAATGAGTAATTTCTAATTTAATCCTTAAACTTTTATTTTTTCACCATCTTCAAACAAAAACCCTAAAAAATTTCTCTTCTCCAACTTTAACCTTCATTTTTACTGATGCCACTATCGTCAACAGTTGCTGCTGCCTTAGCTACCATCAGCTACAAACGTCTACTGAAATAGTAAAACACAACTGATGTTAACTCCGATACAGAACCAACCAAAGAAAATAGAATAATTATGTTATTCTCGTTCTCTAATGTGATGACTCCTTTCTAGGGGTGTGCATTATTCAGTTTTAACCGAATTAACCGAACGAACCAATTTTTTTGGTTAATCAGTCGGTTAATTTTACGTAAAATCAGTTAATATTAATAGTTTTTTTAAACTTCAATTATCGATTAATTCAGTTTGAAACCAGTTAGTTAACCGAAATTATTATATATTAAATATTATATATATATATATTTATTTTTGGTCATTAAACTTTTAAATTTTATAAAATAATCATTAATTTTTTATATATTATAAAATGGTCATTAAACTTTTATCAAATTAGCATAAAATAAAAGTTCATTGACTAAAAAGATCATTTTACAATAATTTAGTGGTCAGTGACTAAAAAGATCATTTTACAATAATTTAGTGGCCAATTGTGTAACATACCCGAAATTTTATAAAAAATTTTGGTTAGTTCAAAAATCGACCGAATTAACCGATTTTTTTCAGTTTGTTAATGATTAAAAGGAAAAAAATCCGGTTAATGGATTTTGGGTAATTCGGTTCGGTCGGTTCACCGAATGCACACCATACTCCTTTTAAGAAATTGAAGAAAATGAAAAAATTATTCAAAAAATTGAAGACAAACAAAGCGTTTGCGTGGTTTCAGTAGAACCAAGAGTTAACAAGCCTGATCGATGGATGGGATAAATTTTGAGAGACAAAAAGATTACAATTTTTTTTGTTTAAAGGTGGTAAAAAAATAAAATCTTAAAAGTGTAGGGATTAAATTAGAAATTATCCATTTTTATTAATGTGACACATCATCAAATTAACGGGGATTGATGGCCCATTGACCAAAATAGAACGAAATGATAATGTAAGTGACTTAAACAAAAAAAATTTAAAATCGGTGACCAAAACGAAACAGACCAAAAATAAAAGTAACAGAGACTAACGGTCCAATGGCCAAAACAGAAACGTTTTCAAACGTAAGTGGCAAGAATAGTCTTTTTTAAATTTGGGTGACCAAAATAGAAAAAATCCAAAACAAAAGGGACCACGAGTGAAAATTACCCTTAAGTTTAAGGGTATAAATTGGTAGTAAGCCTTTCCCTAACTATTATTTCATGTCTTGTTTCATTTCCATGGTTGTGCCGTATGAGAAGATGTTTGAGAAGCTTCTTCAAGCTTGAAGCAAAAAGAAAGCTTGAGTAAAGTAAATGGGTAAGCTAAATGTGAGGTTCTTGCTAAAAGGCCAGTACATCTCTGACTCCTATGTATTTTTGAAGACCATAAAGTGATTGCTTTGCTTGATTTTATAGTTTTGTGGGTGTTGTATTGGTGAGTTTGCCTTAGGAAATTAAAGTGATGATTTTGATGATTAAAACTCGGATTTAATGTTAAACGTTTGTAAAAAATGATAGTAAACCACCTTAATAACTTTCATAAAATGTAGGATTGAGCTAAATGGTTTATATGAGTTTTGGGGGAATTGGGAACCATTTCAAGAGCCTAGGAAGCCAATTATGGGCTTCGGTACCGATACTCGGGTAGCCTGTATTGGTATTCTATGTTCTCGACTGATGAACACTACGTAAATAAGATAAACTAAGAGAGGGGTACCGATACGGTGTTTAACTTGTACCGATGCGGCACGTAGATTCTTATCAGTACGGGTCAACTTGTATCGGTACACTATAAGGTTGGAAAATTCCAGTAAGCCATTTTGGTATCGATACCCAGGGGTACCGTATTAGTATGCGAGGTCCAGTACTGGTACCCACTGGGCATTCTGCCCAAAAATATTGATTTGAGCCTCGGGGGCTGAAAAATAATGAGATTCGATCCAATAGACCCCTAATGATATAAAATGGTTGTAAAACTGAGAAGTTGAGATTCCACTCACTTATACGGACATAATGTGTAAAAACATGAAATATGGATAGGTGACTTAATAACGATGGTAGCTTATTAGCTCACGAAAATTGTTATGATGTTAATGTATGCCGTCTGAGCACTTATGTGGTAGAGTCACTTTGATTAATAGGATTGTAACACCCCTTACTCGGTCTAGGAGTAAACCGGTTTAAGAAATGTTACTGAACAAACATCCCATCAAACCTATCAAACATATGATGTCTTAATACTTCTTAACAAAGAATGCAACTAGAAATAAGGGCGATTTAAAACTTTTTTAGTAACTTTCAAAGATCAAATTCTAAAATACATTTCATGTTCAAATAAGTATGCTCACACATTACACATAACACTCCATTTGATAGTTCATAGCATATACTTCATCTGATAAACTTCCAATATATGAAGCTCACTTATAAATAAATCAAGAAAGGTTAAGACTATTCTTAAAGGTTCGAATAACAAGTTTTAGTTATTCAAAGTTTTTGGGTCTAATCATGTTCATGTTTACCATTCGAACGGTTAAGAGAGAAAAGACTATAACAATGACTCTTTTAGTGGTTTAGACTTTGATTTTAATTTTTTAAGGTTCATAACAACTTAGGTCAACTGGACTAAACCAATTCATTCATCAGCGAGTCAACTTAAAACCCTTAGCTTATTAACTACATCTTTGTGATTCTTATACCATCTTAATCAAATTAGTACATAAGAGACAATAAAGATCCATATATCGTTTCCTTATGGCTAATTTAACAAGTAGAAGGTACTAAGCTTTATTTAATCCCATAGAATTATTACTAGCTTATTTAAATAATCATTTACCCTACATGTACAAATCATTCGAGGCTTTTAAAACTTAAGACTCATTCCTTGACTTCCAACATATTATACTTAACAAAACTTTGCAGATATTCATTATTTCAACCAATCAAGTAATACCTGATAGATTACTTAGCAAGACAAGAAATCAAACAACCACCCAAATGACCTACCTTCCTAGATGGTTTGACTAGCATAATCAACTTCTATGGTCATAACCAACTAATCAATCCTCTTATAGAATAACAAACATTTTGATTTTATCCTTTAATCTTACTCGAACTATATAGGTGTCCTTCCATTCATTCATGATCTTAACTCATTCAAATACTATAACTAACATAACTTATTCAACAAGCAGGCATTCGAATATATCTCTAGCATAGCTTAGCTATCAAGCAACTATTCGGTTACCATATTAAACAAAACTTAGTCAACAAGCAACCAAAAAGCATAATAGGCCATTACAAATAGGGATAGCCACTTAAGAAACTTATACACATATGAGATCAAAGATTTAACTAAATGCATTATGCATAGCCAACGATTATGTACGACCATTTAGGAGTTCTTTAAGGAAATACAAGACATACATCTCGACTTCCTGTGATCTTGTTCAAGCTCAAAAGCTAACCGAAAGCGAACTTAACCTGAAAGACAGTGAAAGGATGAATAAGTATGATTACTTAGTGAGGTAGCTTAAAGCAATTGAAGCATGAAACAATAATTCATCCTTTCACCTAGATCTATTGATCATATATACATAATTCCAAGCTTGGACAAGAAGCTAGCCATTTTAGGACAAGGCATTCAAACAAGCAATTATACTTATACATGGGTGATTCGAACTAGGCATGTTCATATATACATACAGGTATTCAAATAGAGCATAGCATGTACATATACACATTGGTATTCTTAAGCAAGGTATTTTCACACATATATACACAAGATGTTCGAATATAGCATAGCATGTACATATACACAAGATGTTCGAATGTAGCATAGCTTGTACATATGCACATAGGTATTCTTAAGCAAGGTATTTTTATATATATACACACAAGATGTTCGAATGTAGCATAGCTTGTACCTATACACATAGGTATTCTTAAGCAAGGTATTTTTATATATACACACAAGATGTTCGAATATAGCATAGAATGTACATATACACATAGGTATTCTTAAGCAAGGTATTTTCATATATATATATATACAAGATGTTCGAATATAGCATAGCATGTACATATACACATAGGTATTCTTAAGCAAGTTATTTTCATATATATATACACAAGATGTTCGAATATAGCATAACTATTCACCCATTAGATATTCAATAATCAATAGAAAGACATTACTTACTATGCAAGACCTTACAATGATTTCTTAATTTAACTTATAAACTTTCTTGGTTTCTTCTTTAATATAGCTTATCAGTACATAAGTTACTTGACACACAAGTTATCAAACATAATATACCATAACATGAGTTTCTTGACAAGTAAGGCATCAACATGACATATCATAATCATGAGTTATTTGGCTCACAAGGCATTAAACATAACATATCAAGGCATGTGATATTTGTCTCATAAATTATCAAAGTAGTTTATCTGTTAGTATTGCAAATCTCTTTATTTAATCTTTAGCATAGCCTTGAGAATCAAGTAACAGCCTAGGTACACGAATCCCCAACCAACTGTCGCCAATAAAAATTGTGAGAAAGGGGCCATGGTGGCCGGAGAAGATGAACGTTGGTGAACAATGAACAATAAAATATGAAAAGCTACAGTTTAACGATAGAACAAAAATAATATTTTCAACAGAGAACAATGTGTTTCTCTGTACTTTCTCTTATTCTTCTTAATCAAATGTGTATGAGATAAGCCTTTAAATAGGCTGATACAAAGTTTCAATATAACTAAAATTATACTTTTATCTATAATTTAAATAATATTTATCCCTAATTTAAATAAGACTTCTAGTAAATCTAAACTACTGACTTAGAAATAAACTCTAATTACACATTAAATTAAACTCTAACACTTCTTGTCAACTTACACCCCCTCAAGCTCTAACACTTCTTGGATAACTTACACTTCCCCTCAAGCTGGTGAGCAAGTGTAGTAGAGCACCAGCTTGGATCTTGGATGTGATGCCCTACTCATATTCCTTTGCTATTTTTAGGGAAAAAATCTCCTCTTTTTTGGGACCATTGAGTTGAACAGCTAGGACATACTCATGCTATTCTTTGAACGACCATTGTTAAAAATTTGCAAACGATGTTGCTGGTTTCTGCATCCTTCTTGAGATGTCTACCAACTTTACTGTTGTTATTGGTTTTTGCACCCTCCTTAGATGTCTTCCAGCTTTCCTTTGTCAGTGATGATCTTTTTTAGGTTTTTGCATCTTCTGAGATGTCTTCCAGCTTTTTCTGTCATTCATGGACTAAGTAGCTGCTTCCATTCAACAATGATCACATGAATCTACACTCCCCTCAAGCTGGTAGTTGCACAAACTAGAATTCCAGCATGGATATTTGATGTACAATCCCTTAAAAAATATTATCTAGTTTTTAAGGCTAAACTAGAACCTCTTCTCATATCTTTTATAATTGATGGCTGAGATAGAACCAGATAGTTTTTAAGGCTAAACTATAACCTTTCCCTATCTTTTACATTGGATGGCTAAGATAGAACCAAATAGTTTTTAAGGCTAAACTATAACCTTTTCATATTTCTTTTTGATTGGCTAAGATAGAGCCATTAAATAAAGAACAAAATAACAAAATTAAACGAGTATAAATTTCACCATAGATGTAAGATTCCAACGAGAAAGAAGCCAAGGAACGAGCGTGGCCTAATGACAACAGCGGAAAAAAATGATATGCATCTAAAAAAATTAGATCGTCAATTTGATTCAGATCAGAGATGGCAGCAGTGGTGATGACATCAGGATCGTTGTTGGCTCATGATACCATGTGAGAAAGGGGCCATGGTGGCCGGAGAAGATGAACGCCGGTGAACAATGAACAATAAAATATGAAAAGCTACAGTTTAATGATAGAACAAAAATAATATTTTCAACAGAGAACAATGTGTTTCTCTGTATTTTCTCTTATTCTTCTTAATCAATGTGTATGAGATAAGCCTTTAAATATGCTAATACAAAGTTTCAGTATAACTAAAATTATACTTTTATCTATAATTTAAATAATATTTATCCCTAATTTAAATAAGACTTCTAGTAAATCTAAACTATTGAATAAGAAATAAACTCTAATTACACATTAAATTAAGCTCAAACACTTCTTGTCAACTTACACTCCCCCTCAAGCTCTAACACTTCTTGGATAACTTACATAAATGGTACTCGCAGTACCGGTCAATCCCTCATACTGTCGCCAAGTGACCATAACACTTCCCTCCTACTGTCGCCAAGTAAGGACCATAGTCCACCTCAAACATGAGCTCTATTGACTCTATGGCATGCAAACTATACCTATGACTGACTCGAAACCAAGGCTTTTCATATAAACTGATCTTGTCAAAATCAAAGTTGAGTTTAGCTCCTTATTCATATATTCATGAACTTGTCATATTCTTATCAAAGATGAGCATTGCTCCATATTCTTGCTATCATGCCTCCAAGGCTTATTTCATAGCATATCTCAAGTTCAACCATAATCAACGCATCAAGTGAACATAGCTTATTATTATTCGTTTCAAAGGTAAGCATAGCTTCAAATTCAAGTAATTACAACAAGGCTTAGACTTATATCTTATCATATCATGTCAAAATCATAATTGAGCATAACTCTATAATCGGAATACCAAATAAAAATGGTTTGTTGTATATCATGTTAAGAACATATATCATTCATGTATGATCCTCAATTTATATGTATATATATCTTAATTCAAATGATAGTTTATCAAAAGTCACTTATTAAGCATATTTAAGCATGTAGAGGCTTCACTATAATCATATCATCAAATCAAGTATTACATTTCATAAAATGCTTATCGTATAAGCACTTACCTCGAATCCAAGCTTTTAAGTGCATAGCTTAACTTAAAGGTAAAATAATATAATTAAATAAAAAAAAGGTGCTCAGGAAGGTTACAAGCCTATATCGAGACTTCAAACTACACTCACAAGTTGATCCAAGCTAAGTATGCTCTTGAATCACAATTCCTTTTTGCTTTCCTACAACTTGGTCTACCTTATGCCTTACTTCTTCAATCCCTTCTGGGTCTAAGCTTAACAAAGAATATATCTATATGTTAGAATCAATCCCTAACATTCATTCACTTACAAAACAGCTCAAATACTCATTTACTCATATAATTTCACACAAAACAGTCCACTAATGGTCTTAAATATACAAAATAGTCTCAATTACACAAGTACACAATTACATGTGCAAAACAGTCTCATATACTTTCCTATGTATCCGAAATAGTCTAATATTCATGTGTATACATATATGTGCACAAAACAGTCCCTAACTTATTTATATACATTTAAAACAGTCCATATACTTGCATACATACTTATATACATCAAAACATTCCACTTAAGTTCATATACACACAAAACAATCCAGTACAGTCCCTACTCTATTGCAAAATAAGTCCTTGAACTTTATAAAACTGTCTCATGTTTTCAGATTTACAAACAGCCCCAAAATAGTCCTTATTTCATTCAAAACAATCTTTTAATTGTTACAAAACAACCCTTATTTCAGTTTCATAAAACAACAATTCTGCCCCCAAATTTTCTTGCAAACAGACCCCTAAACAATTCCTTTTGATCAAAACAATCTTAATTTATAATATCAAGCAAGGTGACTACAATCAAGCTCCAAACTCAACTACACAATTGAACTATGATCCAATCGAATACTTGAGCTATCTCAATTAATTTGGAATTCATATTTAATCAGTTTAACAACTTAAGTTATGTTACACAAACACAAGGAACATGGCAATTTACAATTTGTATCATTCAAATAGTCTAACATTTCATGACATTGATTCATTGCTTCGACGATTCTACTAACAACACATTCATATGAGATTTATACTAGGATTTCTTAAGTATAGATCAAGTTATAAGAAGGGAAAAGAAGTTTTCTTACCCCCTAAATCCAGCTACCCGAATCAAATCTCCAATTCAACTCAAAAGGATTTGGAGTTAACTCAATTCCTCACGTTTCCATGGCTACAAGCTCAACACCTTCACTCTCTTTGGGGTTTCGGCCTTTGAGGATGAAGGAGACAAATTTTTATTATCACTTCAATGATCGAGACCCTCTCATTTTCCCCATAACACATGCCTTCATCCATGAAAGCCATGTATACAAGCCCACTTGTATAATTTGTTTATCATGTAATCCTTAAGTTTCCATAGTTTTCGGTTAAGTCCCTTTGGTATTTGACACTCACCTTTCAATTTTTTTAATCCGGTCCTAAGTCCACTTAATTATAAATTCTAACTTCATCATGAAGCAAGTCAAAACAATTCTATTAGCAATCAGTTTAATAACATACTTCGAAACAGGTTTTTGGGGTATTACAATTCTCTCCCCCTTAAAAGAAATTCGTCCTTGAATTTTACTTAAGGCATAAAGATGGGGATATTGGTTCTTCATAGCCGTCTCTGGTTCCCAAGTGCCCCCCTTTTTTGACTTATGATTATTCCATTACTTACATTAGAGGATTAGTCTTGTTATGAAGTCTTTTAATCTCACGATCCAAGATCTAAATTGGTTCTTCTTCATAGATAGATCGGGATTAAGTTCAACATCTTCAGGCTCAAGGACATGGGAAAGATCAGAACGATATTTACGAAGCATAGATACATGGAACCCATTGGAAATTTTCACACCTTAGGGAGAGTTCTCAAATATATATATATAACAAGGTTCCTATAAACAACTTCATAGTAATCATATCACCTTAAACTCTTACAGGGTATAAATGATCCATTCACCTTCTTTGTCTAATGTTTACTTCCTTTTGGGCCAAGAGGTATTTAAAACTTTTATGATTTGTGAACAAATAACACTTTTCTCCAAAGAGATAGTGCTTCAGAAACTTAAGGGCAAAAACAACAACAAGCTCAAAATTATGAGTCGAATAATTCAATTCATGAGGCTTCAATTTTCAGGAAATACGAGCTACTAATCTTCCTCTTACATGAGTACACATCCTAATCCAGGATGGAATGCACCACTAGAAACTGTGAAATCTTTTTTCCCCGATTCAAGTTGTGTCAAATCCAGAGTATAAGTAAGTAGTTGTTTCCACTGATTAGAACTTCAGTGTTGGCTCTCTGACCAAACGAACGTTACATCCCTTCGAAGAAGCTAGACTAAAGAAATGGCCAAAAATAGAGAACCCTTTAAAAAATCTCTAATAATATTCAGCTAGTTCAGAAAACTTCTAATTTCACTAACATTTCCCGGAGACCTCCAAACAATCCTTGATTGAATTTTCTTAGAATCAACCCCACTTTTCTATAGATATTACATGATCGGGGAAGAACACTTTAAATAACCAAAATTCAGACTTATTAAACTTTGTATAAAGTCAATGGTCTCGGAGGACTTGTAAAACAATTCGAATTTGTTTCGAATGTTCATCCTTATCTTTGGAATAGATAAGAACATCATCGATGAAAACAACCACTAATTTGTCCGAATAAGGCTTAAAACTCGGTTCATAAGATCCAATAATGCGGCTAGAAGATTTATTAAGCCAAAAAGGCATTACGAGAAACTTTAAGTGACCATATAGAGTTTTGAATGTAGTCTTAGAAACATCTGATTCTTTAATTTTCATCATATGGTATCCTGATCAAAGATAGATCTTGAAGAATATTGGAGCATCATCAAGCTGATCATACAAATCTTCGATTCTCGATAATGGGTAATTGTTCTTGTTGGTAAGCTTGTTCAATTGCCGATAGTCGAGGCAAAGCCATATCGACCCATCTTTCTTCTTTACAAACAAAACCGGTGCTCTCAAAAGATAAACTAAACCTTAATAAGCCTTTATCTTGAAGGTCTTGCATCTAATTTTTGAGTTCTTTGAGTTCAAATAGAGCCATTCGATAAGAAGTATTGAATACTGGAGCAAATTCATATCGAACTTCAATTCCAAATTCAACTTCCCTTGTTGGAAGTAATCCAGAGGTTCATCAGAGAATATATTAGGAAATTTAGAGACAGCGAGGATAGATTCAAGAACAAGTTTGGTCGAATTAATATCGGATATAACAACAAATACTGAATTTGATTCAGAAGGTTTCTTACTTATCAAGAATATGGATTCTTTTCCTAACCTCAGAAGGAAAAGTCTTTTCTTGCAACAATCCTTCCAAACATGGTGTTTACCTAGTCAATTTAATCCCAAGATAAGGTTGAATTCTTCGAAGGGCAGGGTTAAAAGATTAGGAAGAAGGAAATTCTTGATATAAACAAAGGACAATTCATACATACTTAGTTTATTACAACCTTACCTCTCAAAGGATTGGTGACAAATACTACAATTTGTGGTTTGAAACTCAATTTAGAATTTTTCGAGATATGGGTAAAACATATAGAGGAACGAGTTGAACCAGAATCGAACAAGGCACAAACAAGTGTTGAGTAAAATTTAATTGAACCAACGAAGGTATAGACTTGATATCAAACTAACTTGTTTAGCAAGGTTTGTGGTTGCTAATCCACAAGGAAAGGGAAAGAGTTTAGGTTGCTATTTAGCAATATTTTGAAGGATTTTTAATTACTTCTAATTCATCCTTACACTTCCTCTTCATTGGAGGAACTAGCCGGGCTCTTGATATCCCAGGCCAAACATATTTCAGACATTTCTATTGACTATCAAAACATAAAAGAGAGCTTTTATCATACATCGATAACAAGCACTTACCATATTTAACTCCTAGGTGGCACATGTAACAAATGACGATACAACAAGACTCGATTTAGTCCTAGAATCGACTAAACCTAAGCTCTGATACCAATAAATGTAACACCCCTTACCCGGTCTAGGAGTAAACCGGTTTAAGAAGTGTTACTGAACAAACATTCCATCAAACATATGATGTCTTAATACTTCTTAGCAAAGCATGCAACCAAAAATCAGGGCGATTTAAAACTTTTTTTAGTAACTTTCAAAGATCAAATTCCAAAATACATTTCATGTTCAAATATGCTCACACATTACACATAACATTCCATTTGATAGTTTATAGCATATACTTCATTTGATAAACTTCCAATATACGATGCTCACTTATAAATAAATCAAGAAAGTTTAAGACTATTCTTAAAGGTTCGAATAACAAGTTTTAGCTATTCAAAGTTTTTGGGTCTAATCATGTTCATGTTTACTATTCGAACGGTTAAGAGAGAAAAGACTATAACAATGACTGTTTTAGTGGTTTAGACTTTGACTTTAATCTTTTAAAGTTTATAACAACTCAGGTCAACTAGATTAAACCAATTCATTCATCAGCGAGTCAACTTAAAACCCTTTGCTTATTAACAACATATTTTTGATTCCCATATCATCTTAGTCGAATTAGTACATAAGAGACAATGAAGATCCATAGATCGTTTCCTTATGGCTAATTTAACAAGTAAAAGGTACTAAACATTATTTAATCCCATAGAATTATTACTAGCTTATTTAAACAATCATTTACCCTACATGTACAAATCATTCGAGGCTTTTAAACCTTAAGACTCATTTCTTGACTTCCAACATATTATACTTAACAAAACATTGCAGATATTCATTATTTGAACCAATCAAGTAATACCTAATAGATTACTTAGCAAGACAAGAAATCAAACAACCACCCAATGACCTACCTTCCTAGATGGTTTGACTAGCATAATCAACTTCTATGGTCATAACCAACTAATCAATCCTCTTATAGCATAACAAAAATTTTGATTTTATCCTTTAATCTTATTCGAACTATATAGGTGTCCTTCCATTCATTCATGATCTATCAGGCAGGCATTCGAATATATCTCTAGCATAGCTTAGCTACCAAACAACTATTCAGTTACCATATTAAACAAAACTTAGCCAACAAGCAACCAAAAAGCATAATAGGCCATTACAAATAGGGATAGCTACTTAAGAAACTTATACATATATGTGATCAAAGATTTAACTAAATGCATTATGCATAGCCAACGATTATGTGCCACCATCTAGGAGTTCTTTAAGGAAATACAAGACATACACCTCGACTTCATGTGATCTTGTCCAGGCTCAAAAGCTAACCAAAAGCGAACTTAGCCTGAAAGACAGTGAAATGATGAATAAGTATGATTACTTAGTGAGGTAGCTTAAAGCAACTAAAGCATGAAACAATAATTCATCCTTTCACCTAGATCTATTGATCATATATACATAATTCCAAGCTTGGACAAGAAGCTAGCCATTTTAGGATAAGGCATTCAAACAAGCAATTATACTTATACATGGGTGATTCGAACTAGGCATGTTCATACATACATACATACATACATACATACATACATACATACATACATACATACATACATACATACATACATACATACATACATACATACATACATACATACAGGTATTCAAATAGAGCATAGCATGTACATATACACATAGGTATTCTTAAGCAAGGCATTTTCACATATATATATCAAGATGTTCGAATATAGCATAGCATGTACATATACACATAAGTATTCTTAAGCAAGGTATTTTCATATATATATACAGAAGATGTTCAAATGTAGCATAGCATGTACATATACACATAAGTATTCTTATGCAAGGCATTTTCATATATATACACACAAGATGTTCGAATATATCATAGCATGTACATATACACATAAGTATTCTTAAGCAAGGTATTTTCATATATATATATATATATATATACACACACAAGATGTTCGAATATAGAATAACATGTACATATACACATAGGTATTCTTAAGCAAGGTATTTTCATATATATATATATATATACACAAGATGTTCGAATATAGCATAACTATTCATCCAATTAGACATTCAATAATCAATAGAAAGACGTTACTTACTATACAAGACCTTACAATGATTCCTTAATTTAACTTATAAACTTTCTTGGTTTCTTCTTTAATATAGCTTATCTGTACATAAGTTACTTGACACACAAGTCATCAAACATAATATACCATAACATGAGTTTCTTGACAAGTAAGACATCAACACGACATATCATGATCATGAGTTATTTGGCTCAGAAGGCATTAAACATAACATATCAAGGCATGTGATATTTGTCTCATAAATTATCAAAGAGTTTATTTGTTACTATTGCAAATCTCTTTATTTAATATTTAGCATAGCCTTGAGAATCAAGTAACAGCCTAGGTACACGAATCCCCAACCAACTAGCGCCATTAAAATGGTACTTGAAGTATCAGTCAATCCCTCCTACTATCGCCAAGTGACCATAACATTTCCCTCATACTGTCGCCAAATAAGGACCGTAGTCTAGGATCGTAGTCCACCCTAAACACGAGCTCTTTGGACTCTATGGCACACCAAATGTACCTATGACTGACTCGAAACCAAGGTTTTCACATAAACTTATCTTGTCAAAATCAAAGTTGAGTTTAGCTCCTTATTCATATAGTCATGAATTTGTCATATTCTTATCAAAGATGAGCATTGCTCCATATTCTTACTATCATGCCACCAAGGCTTATTTCATAGCACATCTCAAGTTCAACCGTAATCAATGCATCAAGTGAACATAGCTTATTATTATTCGTTTCAAAGGTAAGCATAACTTCAAATTCAAGTAATTACAACAAGGCTTAAACTTATAACTTATCATATCATGTTAGAATCATAATTGAGCATAGCTCCATATTCGGAATACCAAATAAAAATGGTTTGTCGTATATTATGTTAAGCACATATATCATTCATGTATGATCCTCAATTTATATATATATATATATCTTAATTCAAATGACAACTTATCAAAGTCACTTATTAAGCATATTTAAGCATGTAGACGCTTCACTATAATCATTTCATCAAATCAAGTATTACATTTCATAAAATGCTTATCGTATAAGCATTTACCTCGAATCCATACTTTTAAGTGCATAGCTTAACTTAAGGGTAAAACAATATAATTAACTCAAAAAAGGTGCTCGGGAAGGTTACAAGCCTATCCCGAGACTTCAAACTACACTCATAGGTTGATCCAAGCTAAGTATGCTCCTAAATCACAATTCATTTTTGCTTTCCTACAACTTGGTCTACCTTATGCCTTTCTTCTTCAATCCCTTCTTGGTCTAAGCATAACAAAGAATATATCTATATGCTAGAATCAATCCTAACATTAATTCACTTACAAAACAGCTCAAGTACTCATATAATTTCACACAAAATAGTCCACTAATGTTCTTAAATAAACAAAATAGTCTCAATTACACAATTACATGCGCAAAATAGTTCCATATACTTTCCTATATATCCGAAACATGTGTATACATATATATGCACAAAACAGTCCCTAACTTACTTATATACATTTAAAACAGTCCATATACTTGCATACATACTTATATACATCAAAACAATCCACTTAATTTCATATACACACAAAACAATCCAGTACAGTCCCTATTCTATTACAAATCAGTCCTTGAACTTTATAAAATTGTGCTCTGTTTTCAGATTTACCAATAGCCCCAAAACAAACCTTATTTCTTTCAAAATAGTCTCTTAATTGTTACAAAACAACCCCTATTTCAGTTTCATAAAACAATAATTTAGCCCCCAATTTTTTTTTCAAACAGACCCCTAAACAATTCTTTTTGATCAAAACAATCTTAATTTATAATATCGAGCAAGGTGACTACAATCAATCTCCAAACTCAACTACACAATTGAACTATGATCCAATCAAATACTTGAGCTCTCTCAATTAATTTGGAATTCATCATTAAGTAGTTTAACAACTTAAGTTATGTTACACAAACACAAGGAACATGGTAAATTACAATTTGTATCATTCAAATAATCTAACATTTCATGACATTAATTCATTGCTTCGACGATTCTGCTAACAACACATTCATATGAGATTTATACTAGGATTTCTTAAGTACATATCAAGTTATAAGAAGGGAAAAGAAGTTTGCTTACCCCCTAAATCCAGCTACCCGAATCAAATATCCAATTCAACTCAAAAGGATTTGGAGTTAAATCAATTCCTCACGTTTCCATGGCTACAAGCTCAACACTTTCACTCTCTTTAGGGTTTCGAACTTTGAGGATGAAGGAGACAATTTTTTATTATCACTCCAATGGCTGAGACCCTCTCTTTTCCGACTAACACATGTCTTCATCCATGAAAGCCATGTATACAAGCCCACTTTTATAATTTGTTTATCTTGCAATCCTTAAGTTTCCAAAGTGTTCGGTTAAGTCCCTTTTGTATTAGACACTCACCTTTCAATTTCTTTAATCCAGTTTAATAATTTGTTTATCTTGAAATCCTGAAGTTTCCAAACTTAATTATAAATTCTAACTTCATCATGAAGCAAGTCAAAAAATTCTATTAGCATTCAGTTTAATAACATACTTCTAAACCGGATTTTTTGGTATTACAAGAATAACGTAGATGTAATAGAGATAATTAATAAGAATGATTAATGTATCCTTATAATGTATTAACAACTCAGTAAGGTAAAGTTAATGATATATTGATGATTAGAAACGGTTGAGAGATCATCGGGATCGCGTTGCTTGTATACCGGGTAGGCATTTGATTGATAAAGTCTTTGGTTGATCGGATCTGGATACCCAGAGACAAAATGTTGCAACACCATGTTTAGAGATACCGAGTGTAGGTTACCAATGTCGTGTGACCCAGACCTCATTCAAAGATACTCGGGGGGGATTTTGGGTATGGGTGTATGATCTGAGGCTACGTGACTTATTCTCACCCAGAGTGTATGTTCTGATGTTGAATGATCTGACCTCACTCCAGATTCGTGGTTTTGACTTTGTATGCTTTTCCTTGATGATCTAATGAGATCTCGGGTATGGTTGGCCTTGTGTGCCATGTATGATACCTTATGGATGTATTAGCCTCAATGGGTTAAGTGACCTCGAGTATTTAAAGCCTTGAGGAGCATGTAAGACTTCTTATAGATTTAAGCATGCCTTGAGATAGGTGATCTAAGAACTCTAGCTTGTGTAGGCTAGTTGATGACTCATAGATAATGAAGTCATATCTATGCTCTATAGACTATATTGATCTCACATGCTTATTTTATGATAATCACGGGAGCTTTGTAAGCTCAACGTTCGAAATCGTTGTTTCCATTCGTAGGTTGGTAGATTGATCGTGATCGAGGATCACATCATTGAGGGATTTCCCAGCACCGTTCCATTTTAGAGTACTTTTCTTGATGTTTAGTCTTAGGCTATTGTATTCATAAGACCATACAAATGTTGAGTATGTAAAGTTTATTTGAACTATTAATTTGATATATGCTTTTAAACTCAGAGCTCCTATTTTGTAAACAAATTTATATTGCTTATTTAATTAAGGATGGCTTAAGATTTAAATGATGGCTAAATCTATGGTTTTTAAATGGAAATTTGTTGGGTCAAATTTTGGATGACCAGAATGTAGCACTTCAGATCTAGATCGATATTAGGGCATTACATTTAGTGGCATTAGAGCCTAAGTTTATCTAGTTTTAGGAAACTCGGGGTGGTAGAGATATCCTAGTACGGTGTCTAGTGAATACAAACCCCTAAAGTTAACTTGTACTCTTCTAATAATGGGAATCCTGATGGCGCTACCTTGTTTCTATATGATTTCAAAAATTGTTATGACGAGTGATGCTATACACTACATGAGAGTCGTAAAGAGAGCCATGTTTCTCATGAGAAAGACTTCGGTAAGGAGGCAGTCCCGAATGGTGGGGACACAAGCCTTCCAAGGGATGTAGGAGGTAATGCGGTGAAATACTTCCATAATTTGAACTATGCTCTCTTGCATATTGTGCAAGCCATTTCAATGCCGTTTGGTGTGCCTCACAAGACCCTTGTAGGGAGACTTTGTCATTTTGGACCTAAGGAATTTGAAGGTTCGGATGAGGATGACCAAATCAAAGTTGATCAATGGTTGAGGTATACATAGAGGATTCTGAGACAGTTAAGAGGTTATCCCGATGGCGACCTCGTTTGCATTGTCACCCTTCTTAAAGGCAGTGCCCATGTATAGTGGAAGACTGTTTGGTTAAGACTGCAACTTGCACTTCTAACTTGGGATTTCCTCTTGAACGAGTCAAGAAGAAGTGCGCCCATGAGGTTTGCATGGATGGGATGAAAGATCAGTTCCTGCACCTAGTTCAAGGAGATCGATCATCATTTGAATATGAGCAAGATTTTTTTGTGGCTGAGCAAATATGCCCCAAGTTAGTTACCACCGAGGAATTAAAATATAAGAGGTTCAGACTTAGATTATGGATTAACCTTCAAATGCACGTGATAGTGGGTCCACTTGGGATATTCTCATAGTTAGCTTCTTTTGTGAAAATGCTAGAACAACTTTAAAGTACGACCTTGATCAAGACTAACGACTCTAAGAGTCAAACTTTGGGAGCTTAAGACATCATGGATCTTTCTCAAACTCTGTCTAGGAGGTTTTTCATTTCAAGAGGTTCAAAGAGAATTGTTTCAAAGCAGGCACAGAGGACCGATCAAGGATTAGATTGTGGGTTCATAAGGGACCGTTGATTATGCTATCGAGGGGAGTACAGAGGGTTCAGAGCTTTCACTTGTTTATGAGTATTATAGCTGAAACCATTTTGGAGTGCGCTTTTTGCTACATAGAGTTTACTACAGGTGTTGGGCATCATGTCACATAGTGAAAGACTGTTTAATCCTAGATGATGCTACTCTAGCTCAGTCTCAGAGGTTGACTCTTTCTCGGCATAGTCAGAGTTTAGCTAGAGGCGGTGTCGGTACATCGTCTGGGTACAATGGTAGAGATACTATGAGATCTATCGATAGAGTCTTTACTCTAGTCAATTTTTGATAATTTACCATCTAGGTCAGAGATGATAGCTTTGACGTAGATGATATATCAAGTACCTATGTTTTGTTTTGGTTTTAGTTGTTGTATTGATGGAAATCTGATTTCTCATTCATACAATGGTATTGATTCTCATCGAATAAGTGTTGTGGTAAGATCTAAAGTTTGACTTCATATTAATTAATTCGTCAAATTTGTAGGTGCTGGTAGGTAAGATTTATACCGTGGATGGCGGTTGTGGACTGAGAGTAACTGCCCCGTAGACTTGTTAGATTTACTCTCTCTTTAGTTAGTAGATGTTACCTTGGGTATAGGTTAATCGTTTTAAACGTAAAGAATTACTTGGTTTTGAGTGAGAGTCTCAAAGTTTCGGGGTTCAGAACGAACCAAATTGTTGGTAATGGACATGGGAGACCATTATATTTCTAGTGTGATTACCATGTTTTGGTGATGTTAGATCAAGGATGAGTTAGTATGATATAAGATATTCTTAACCCACGTGGTGGATATGAGAGTTGAGAGTCTAGAGTTTTGGAACTCGCAGAAAATTAAAAGGTTGATTGATATGCTTATCGATGGACCATTAGGCTTACCTCATGATTTCGAGTTAGAAATTTGTGATGGAGGTAATGAAGAGTTCAACGTTGGTGTACCTCGCCTTGTGCAGTGGCACCGACTGAACTTCTAAAGTGAGAGCTCATTGGTAAAAGTGGGTCAAATTTGGGTGTTGTCATCAAGTGGTTAACCTTGGGATATGCTAGTGTATTGTCAAGAGGGCAAATCGATGGGATCATGTGTTTAATGTCATTGGCTAGTGGGTAACGGTGAATGACTGCTACCTGTTTCCTAAGGTCGTGACTTTGTAATTGGTTGACGAGTTTTGAGGTTTCTGTATGATCGATTAAAATTTGAACATTGTAAGTTAGAGGTTTAAGTGAAATAGTGGTGAATATCGTATTTGATATGATTATTAGACTCTACGGACAATTAGTGAGGTGGTTTGGAATCATGAATGCGTCGGCTTATCATAGACTTAATGAGTTAAATGTTTTGCTCTATCAGATTTTTTTATGGTTGTGTTCACGTATGATGAGTTAGTGCGTATATCATCAGAGTAGCGCAGTGAAAGTGTGATTTAGCGGCTATGATCACGTAGAATCAGGATTCTTGTGTTGTAGTAGACCTTATTGAAGGAACCGTTTGAATCCTTGAGGACTTGCTAGGATTCCAGCACAACTGCTCATTGAGATTATGTGGCTGGGTTGGAAGAAGATGCTTGAAACTTTGAGAGTGGTTGGATAAAATATAACCTTTGGTGAAGTTCGTTTGTGATGATAGTTTTCGATTTGAATCAAAGTGACACGGCTTGTGATATTGCATGATCATGAGTAGATTTCGTTCAGTGGATCAAATTTGAGAAAAGAATACTGCCAAGTTCCATCTTGGATAACCAAGTTAGGAAAGTCATTGATAATCTAAGATAGATCGTCGGTAGCGTTTGATTGTTAGGAATTCTATGTATATTTAGCATACGGTTGTGGAGTTAGTAAAGAATAAGGTAGTTTTTCCAACAGTGTTACTATGAGAGGTGTTGCGTTCGGGATGCACTTATGAATCAAGTTTAAGGATCTTCGAACCTTGTATGATGGTAGAAGGGTTTGGATCAACGTTTTATTGTTAAGCTTTTTCACTTGAGATGAAATTCACCCGAAATGAGTTTCTTCTATCGATGTTTTGATGGTGCCCTATGAGTCTATCCCATGTTTCCTTGATTTAGGGATTGATGTGAGTACCGATTTAAGTGTTGGAAATAATCATTAAAGGTTTTCGAGAAAGAAGTTGAGAAATTCTGCGTTAAAAGCTTCGTCTAGGGAAGTGTTAACTCCTCAAAAGTACTTCTTTTCATATACATATTGCCATGCTTTTGCTTAACTTTGAGTACATATTTATGCATTTAACTAGTAGAATCATTTGTTTTCATTAAGGAGTTGAGGAACATTTCATTTGCTAGAGTAAAGGTGTATTTCTTTGATGTGGTAAGCAGGGCTGGTTTGGCAAAGCAGGACAGTAGCAGTTGGCAAAGCAAGAGGATCAGAAGAGAAATGCCAAACACCCTGGGCAATAAGTTGCAAGAAGAGAAATGCCAAGCACACTTGGCAATAAGTTGCAAGAAGAGTTTTGCCAAGAACCCTTGGAAATACCAGCCTAAAAAAATAGGAACAGATTAGACTACGCAAAAATAGCAATGGATTAAACTCCAAAAAATAATACCAGATGAGATGGCAAAAAATAATGCCAAGCTCGGTTGGCAAAAGATCGAAGGCCGATGACGTCAGCCCTAGTTAGAACCAGATCATCACGAATTCAAAATGAGGATAAGAAGATAACGCACTTATCCTATCGCGCAACCAGATTTCAAATTCAAACCCAATCACGGGTTTCCACAAAGTGCCTATTTAAAAGAAGTTGACCAAACAACCAAGGGGATCGATCGGAGAAGAGGTGATGCGCGGTGAGAAGGTGTTGTGCTAAAAAAGATGAAGGCTTGAACTTGAGAAGCAGTCTGCAACAATGGAGAAGAAGGAATCGGAGACAACAAGATCAACGGCTTGAAGATTCCACGAGACATCTAGATTCCATTGAAGGGCTGCATCGAAAGACCTATTTCCTTGCCTTAGTTCTCTGCTGATCTTTTGTATTTCTTTCCTGTGTTAAAGAATTATTTCAAACTTATATTTGCTGCAATTTACCCCAGCCATGAACTAACTCTTGAGTGGTTAGGGGATGTTTGCGATAAACACTACGTGTTTTTAGTTTTCTTTAGTAATTAAATACTTTGGCTTTATTTTCTATCCTGTATGTGCTTTGTTTCTACATATTTATTGTCATACGACAGTTGGAATTGAATGCTGATTATCACTTAATATCTTAACAGACTTAGGAGATAAGGACTAATGCCAGGATACTAAGGAGAAAACCTTCGACAGAAAATATTCAAGAAGAGGAAACTTACATCTGAAGTGAATCTACCCCTTGGGAGTAAAGATTAAATCTTTATCGAGTTAATTGCTTAAAACTCACTATAGATATACAGGTGTTGGAAGATGTCAACTTAGGATATTGCCATCGACAAAGGCAATATTAGTTGAGAATCTACTTGGCAATAAACTGGAGTTTGTTATTACTAATTGATGTTTGCACTAGCATGAAATTCAGACATCCCTTGCCAAGTCTTTGTTATCATTCTTGCACCCATTGTTTGCCAAACTGCTATCATTTCATCACCGTAATCTTTACTCTACTTTAGTTTATTTGCTTTTAGTTATTTTACTTTATTCGTTACCTCAATCTATTGTCATCGTCTATTATTTTTCCAGTTCACAAGTATTAATCGTGGCAATTAATTCTTGGACAATCCCTGTGGAGACGATACTCAACTTACTACTATATTACTTGCTGACCGTGTATACTTGTACACAAAAGACATATTCGTGGCATTATTTACGTGCATTTTTACACTGAATCCTCAATCTTTTGCCACACGATATTCTGTCGACAAGTTTTTGGCGCCATTGCTGGAGGCTGTAACGGGATTAATTGTTTTGATTTTTACTTGTTTTTTTATTTTATTTTGTTTGGTATATGTACATGTTAAGAAGAGAATGTCGAGAAAAGGCTCGTAACGGGAATGGTAAGTTAGGAAGTGTCCTAAATAATGCCAATAATCAGGAGAAATCTGCAATACCTGCAGTTATACCGCCTACTCCTACTATTGTTGCTCAGATACCTGAAGCATGATCTATCAAAGAACACCTAGCTCCTACCATAGATGATTTGATGCCAGGACTATTCGGTCCATAGGTAAATATGGCTAACTTTTAGCTTAAACCGATAATGATTCAAATGCTAATAAATGTAGGTCAATTTGATGGATCACCTACTGGAGACCCAAGGCAGCATTTGAAGCAATTCATGGAGGTTTGCCAACTATTCCTCCAGCCTGATATGACTGAAGAGACAGTAAAGCTAAAGCTCCTTTCATTTTTCTTGCGAGATAGGGCAAAATTGTGGCTAAATTCCTTGCCACCAGGTTCAGTCATTACGTGGTCAGATTTATGCCTGAAATTCCAGCCACCTAAACTTAAAGCCAAGTTGTGGATTGAAATCACTACTTTCAAGCAAGCTAATGATAAGACTTTCTACGATACTTGGGAGCGATTTAAGGATCTGTTGAGAATATCTCCTATACATGGACTCCCTACCTGGACCCAAATGGAGATTTTTTACACAGGACTCAATGCTCATGCCAGGACCATTGTAGACGCCTCGGCAAATGGTTTGTTGCTGGATAAAAATTATAATGATGCATATGAAATTCTAGAAAGAATTGCCACTAATGATCTTTAATACCCTACTATGAGATTGGGAACCAGGATGAAAGTCGATGGAAAATTAGAGCTTGATGCATTGTCATCTATCAACGCTCAAATTGCCAACCTCACTAGCATAGCAAAGACAATGCAAAGGCCTAATGAAGCCCGAGAAGTAAAGGCATTGGAACCATTTTGCATTATTTGTGAAGAGGTTTATAACGTTGAAGAATGCCCAGCAACCCAAAATCGGTATATTTTGTTGGCAATTATAATCGTAATATTAACTCACACTCTAATACTTATAATGCAGGGTGGAAGCAACATCTGAACTTTTCATGGATGAACCAGGAAGGTAATGAATTTAATGCCCAGCATCAGAGCACCAATGCACCACCAGGTTTCAACCAGAATGTGATGCCACATAGAGCGCATAATAATCTACCTCCAGTGCAAAGATCTTTTGATGATAACGCCCTGAAGGATTATATGGAGCATAACGATGCAACTGTCCAAAGTCTAGCCGTATCCATGAGGAACTTGGAAGTTCAGATAGGACAAATTACCAATGTATTTAATGCTAGACCGCTAAGGACTCTGCTAAGTGATACAGAGGATACTCGGCAAAAAAAGAAAGAACAATGCAAAGCTGTCACTCTCCTAAGTGGTAAACAAGTCAGGATTTCAACGCATGGAGAAGAGCCAATTGTTTGCCATGAGAATAAACCATTTCCAGCAGAAGAAACCAAGGAAGCTGAGAAAGGGGAAACATGCACCAACAATGCCAGGTTGCAACCTGATGCCAACCCTACCTTGGTAAAATAAGCAGGTGTTGCTGTTGACATTTTCAAAGCTCTTAAGTGTACAAATGAAATTGAAGAATGCCATGTAGTTGAGCTAATGGAATCAATTTTGGATAAGAACCTGACATTGAATTGCCAAAGAATGAAAACTGATGCCATAGAACAAGAGTGCAATGGCAAAACAATTGAGCGATAAAAAGATCGATTCTGATCAGGACGAATATCATGAATCGAGGTGTGCTCAGATGGCTAGTTACAGGAAAGAAAAGTAGATTCCAAATGACTGAGAATGAAGAGCTGACACAGAAAAATTTCACCGCAACAAAAATACCAGAGATGCTCTGGCTAGAAACTGAAGATTTAATGAAGATTGCTACAACAATTTTGGAACATGATGTGGATGCCTATGCCTTGACATCAAAGGAGAAAGGAGCAGCAAAGCCTAAGCACTACTGGGGTGCTGAATTCGATCAAAGGTTCTCGAGACCTACAACAAAGAGATTCTTCAATTTTTAAGGTGGTTGTTCAAAGCCACCATGGCAAAACATTCTCCTTCATTTTGCAATCAAGAGTTTAGCATTCTCAAAGTAAAGCAATTCTTTGGCTTTCTATGTTGGTTATTCAAACAACAGATTGCTACAGCCTACCTGATACAATCCTAATCAGAACCAACTTTCTTCGTGACTTGATCATACCATTGAAGATCATCAAGGCTGATTCTAAGGGAGTTCTACCTTGCTTTATCTTTTATTATCTTCTTTATGCATTATATATTGTTATAAACATGCTTTGCATATTAGGATTATCATATGTTATCATTTATTTGCATAATTTGTGATATTCATGCATAACCTATGATCCACATCTTCATATTTAGTTATATGAGTCATTTAAGTATGTTTGCATTGCATTGCATCTTTAAACTTAAGTATGCATCTTTTTTTAGCTTTATTTCAGCTCACACATTATTTTTGGTTCTCTTTAGGTACTAAGGATAAAGACACAAGCTCAAAACAGCTCAAAGACCTTGCAACAAGCTCGGATTAGCTCTAGGATATTCAAGGTAGCTCGGATTAGCTCAAGAAGTCCAATAGAAGCTCGGATCAGCTCAAAACTTAAGGAGAACATTCTAAATGATCTCACAAGCTTGAAGGATCAGCTCACATAGCTAAAGTCAGCTCAAAATAGCTCAAAATCATCTTGAAGATTGAGCTAGCTCTTTCATCTAGCTAGCTCAACTCAAACCACCTCACTCTAAGCTCAACCAACTCACTTTAGCTCAACCTACACATGCCATCTCACCACCCCAAGGGTCATGTCCCCTCCTAAGGAACATGTCCCTAAACTTTGGAGGAAAAATTGAAAATGGGCGGAAAACACATGGAGGGAAAGCATGAGTGCGCCAAAACAAAGAGTTCCAACCAAATCACTCTTTATTGGGCAGATTCATCACCAAAAACGTTTGTCAGATTATTTTCCATTTTTGAGCAGGATACAAGCATAACTGGTCGAGAAGTCTTCATGAAACTTGTTCTCCTATCTCTTATCTTTCCAACGCATGTTGAATCATGTCAATCCGATATCGGGAGCTCTAGATATGACCATATTACCGAAAGAAGTGCAGACTGGAATTTCATATGAGAAATTAAAACTTTTCACTCAAATGTTTGTGCGCCAAAACCATTTGGAGGGAGACTCAATTCTGCCGAAACATCACCTAGGCCTTTGGAGGGAGGCACCACCCTAGCCGAATATTTGTAAGGCCTTTTCGGTCGTGCCTCTTCATCCCTTATAAATACAAGTTGTTTTTGTCATTTGTAACACACTCCTTTGATTTATAAAAATTACTTTTGTGAGAATTTTCTCTCTTCTAGTTCTTTTTAGAACTTTATCGACTTATCAAGTACTTTGTACTTGTGGAGTCAAACCTTCCTATCCACCTTGATACTTCGGGTTCTTGATTCTTTATAATCAACGGGTCCAAGTCCTTTCCACCTTCCCTTAAAAACATCTATAAGGTTCGGGGTTGGGCTCTCTATAGCCTAGTTTCTTCCTTGATTCTTTAAGATACTACCTTCACCATTTCCATCCATTTCCATCACCATTCTTACCATCTTCCGCAGCTACCATTAAAATACCTTTCATGCTTTCAAGCCATCTTACTTTGCAGGAATCACTTGCTTACCTTTCTAGATCCTACAATCAAAAGCCGTCTCCAACATCAACAAGGACAGAGTATATCACTACCACCTAGAAAACAAGGGCCAAAGACTTAAGCTCTACTTGTAACACCCGGTTTTGGGCTTGGATGTTTTGAGGGTTGGTTCGAAGGTCCGGTGGACCAGTATTAGAGGTTTGAGTAGTTTCGGGATTAAATCAGATTAAATTTTTTTAAAGGTGATAAAAATATGGAAAAATGTGGTAAAATAATTATTTAATATAATGATGATTGTGGTAAAATCAATTTTGGAAAATGATATTTGGAAATTGGACATTTTGGAATAGTGACCAAAATGCAAACTTTGAAAATTGTTTTAGTGACTGTTTTGAAAAGGATCAAAACTTTGAATCTTTAAGGAGCTAATTATCCTAGATATTTTTTTACATCTTTCCCCCTTTTATTAACTAATTTTAAGTGGGTTTTAAAAGGCTTTAAAACTGGAGAGAATTAATAAATCATATTTTTAGACTTAACAAAATTCACGTAACAAACTTTGCAACTTCTTTCTCTCCATCCAAACATCTTTCTAATTTCAATTTCTTCAGCTAAAAATCAAAGGTTTTGATTTCCATTTGATTTCCTAATCCTTTTTCATCAAATACTTACTGTCATTCTTTTGATTTCCATGTTTTACTAAGCAATTAAGGGGAGAAATCAGCATTGGAGGTAAAGATTTATTCTTCTCCTCAAATGAAAGGTTCTTTACTGAAATTATCAAGTTCTTGGTCCTTTACAATTGTTTTCTAATGTGTTTTGATAGTTTAATTAAGGAAAAATTGGTTTAATTGTGTTTTGATTGATGTAATGGGTTTATTTTTGAAGTGGATTTGTTTTGCTGGGGTCCTGATTGGATTAGATCATTATTTAGATGTTTATTGATGTTAAAAGATTGGATTTAACATTGTAATCCCGGAACTAGTTGAATCTCCAATATTTAAGGTTGTTAGTCAAAGGTTTTAAAGATAATTTTGGTGTTTAATCATTGCTGGAAGTAAAAGGATGTTGTAAAAGGATTTCTGGTTGTTAATTGATGATGTGTGATGTATTGAATCGTTATATTGTGGCTGGGTTAAGGTTAAGAAGTGTTTGAGGTTGATTTCGGTATGTTTCGGATAAGTTTTGAGTGAGCAACTTGAGAGTTGCGGGTAATTGCTTGTAGGCAATGGTTTGAATGCATAATGATGCATTTATCCTCTGGTTTTATGTGATTAAAATAGGGGATAGTCAGGGCGACGAAGTTGGACGTTGATTGTTGCTTGCCAGGAGCTCGATTCGCATTGGCGAGCAAAGTGAGGCGTATTGGTGAGTGGAAACTGGATTGAACACCTTTAAAAGGTTTAATAAAGGTTGTTGGGAGTTTAGGATAAGCTTGAAACGTTTACCTAAGCTCAGAAGTACGTTTCCCTTATTTTGCTCTTAAATATCGGTTTAGATATGAGCTTGTTGATTTCATGTTTTGGTGTTAAACATGATTTAATTTGCTACTATAAATGCATGGTTATGAACACATATGTAATGGATTTTATGTATATAAATACTAGAGAGCATTGGTTTTAATTTTGGCTGGGAATGGGGTATTGCTTTGGGCAATGTGGATTGTATATGTGGTGGTTTGGTTTAATGCATTGAAAAACAATAGGTAAATGGTTTGGTAAATGATATATTGGTTATGTGACAAGGTAAGAAACAATCGGATATAGTTGGCATGCCATAGGATTAAAAGTGCACTATAAAATATGAACAAAATCAATCGTGGTCATGGGTCCTTGAGGTATGGCGGTTTAACAAGGCCACTCAGATTGTTGGTAACATCATTTGGGCATGCGGTTTAACTAGGCAACCCAATTTGATGGTGATCTTTTAGTTTAACTAGGCAAGGTCGGTACATTTGCGGAGTAACTAGGCCAGGGCATTAAGCTCGCGGTTTAACAAGGAGATGGTGTCAAATCTTGCGGTTTAACTAGGTAAGGTTTGGGATATCATGCGGTTTAACTAGGCATGGTATGAGAGATCCGTGTATCCGATTTGTCTGGATAGAGGGTAGTCTATCCGGGTCACTTTAAATGCCAATATATGCGAAAGTTCATGTGTTGAACCTATTTTATAATGCTTTGGGATTTAAGCATGGTTTATGATTTAATACTTCTAAGCATGGATTATGTATATGTTGTTGCATATTGGTTATTATGCATTGTTTCAGTTGGAAACAAGGAAAAGTGCTTTGGTCGTAAGCATGTTTTGAAAACAAGTGTTGGGTTTTCAAGTGGTTTAAATTGCATCATTATTTTATGAGCATTCTCACTAAGCATATGTGCTTACGCTCTCTTTTTCTTAATGATGCAGAGCATTGAAGTTTTGGGGCGGAAAAGGAAAATTTTAAGTGATCCAAAGACAAAGACTACTTTGAGTATGAACTCGGTTTAAGTTTTCATTTAATAAGGCTATGTGTTCGCCATGTATTTAGGGATTTGTAATTCTGTTTTCCCTAGTATTTGAGCATGTTAATGCTGCATTCTGAAGTTGGTTGATTTTGTTAAGCATGTTAATTGTTTTTGGTTTATGGTTGATTGTAGGAGAATGCCTAGGTATGCATCTAGATTGTTTAATTTGATGGCATGTTTTGATGAGCTTAACATGTTGAGTATGGTTTTAAAGATGTGTTAATATGTTGCTTGTGCTGGAAAGTAACCTATTGAGTGTTTTGGTATGTTTGGTGGATGCTTTAGGGAGCATGCCTATAGATTGAATCTTTTGGAAGCATATGTTTGTTATGGTTGCTAAATATGGGTACAAGAGTTGGAATATGCTTAAATGAATGTTGGTATATATGTATGAAAGTTGCTAGGACCTAAATGCATCTAGATGTGAGTGAAAAACCAGCTAAAAATGACATTACAAGCCTAGGCGTACCGATACACGGGGGACTGTATCGATACAGCTAGGCAATTTTAGCCACTTCGTATCAGTACGGGTTTAGGGGTTCCAGTACGGTTGAGAGACACTGGAAAACTACTTTTTGAATCAAGCCCGCGTACCGAAACACTTGATGGTCGTATCGGTATGGTGTTTAGGGATGTTAAATTGGCTTTTTGAGTTTAAGCAGGTGTACCAGTACGGTACACAATGTACCAAAATGGGGTTGAAGCACCATATTGTTACGGTATTCTGCGTATCGATACGGATGGTAGTTAATTGTGTTTTCTTTCAATTTAGTCCCTGAATCTTGTTTTGTCAATTGTGTAAGTTTGGATGGTCAATTTGAGTCAAAAATTAATACACAAGCATGTAACTTGACTAATTGAGGTTTGGCATCGCGTATTCTGGTAATGATCCTTAATTTTACTAGTTTTACTTTTTGGTCCTTAAAAAGTATTATATGCTATTGGTTGTCTTTTCGCAGTTCGTTTCCTTTGTAATTCCATCCGCTGCAAGCATGAACACTTAGGTTTAATAATATACATCTAGAAAATATAAAAGATAAAAAATGGACCGATTTTCATAATTATTCTCCAGTTTGCTTCGGCAAACCTAATGTAGTTCTCTCGGTTCGGTCAGGCGTCTAGGCCGGGTTGAGGGGGTTACATTTGTTGGTATCATATCCAGGTTATGAAAAGTTGAGATGTTGTTGTTTGATTAATTGATGTTGATTTAATTGCACAGCGATTGTGTATATGTTCGGTGATTGATTAGTACCATGCTAGGGTATGAGTTGGGAACACATTGCCTATTACCGAGGTTTTAAAATGTTTTATAAGGTTGTCTTGGATCTTTTGCCTAATGTTAGCCTGACTTTAATGTGTTTTGATCCTTTTGTTAGAATGGTTCGACATGAGACGTGTTCGATGGCTAATAACGCATGAGTTGAGCAGAATAATGCTGAGGAAGGGAATCTCCGTAATGTTTTACCTCTTCCTCCTCCGTTGGTTCCTCTTGTTGATGTTGGGGTGGGTGGTGTGCCCCAGGCTCCTCCAATGCCATTATTGGGCAATTTGACTTCGTTAATCCAAGCGATGATGGGAGCGTTCCAGGCAGCGATGGTTGAAGTGCAAGCGCAAGCACCGACACCGGCTGTGGTGGCTAATCAAGGTTTACCCTTGGAGCGTCTTAGGAGTTTAAGAGGTGAGGAATTTTAGGGTTTGAGTCCTGAGGCAGCCGAGGGTTGGCTGGAGAAGACAATCCGCATTCTGAACCAAATGGGTTGTAATAAGGAGCACAAGTTGGATTGTATTGTGTCACTGTTGCAAGGTGATACATGCCATTGGTGGGTAACCAAAATTGTTGGCGTTCCGGAGGTGGATGTAACTTGGGAGTTCTTTCGGAGAGCTTTCAAGAGAAAGTATCTGGGTACGCAGTATTTGGATATGAAGAAGCATGAGTTTATGTCGCTAACTTAGGGAGGCATGTCAGTTGCCGAATATGAGGTGAAGTTTGTCTGTCTGAGTGAGTATGCCCTGGAGTTAGTTCCTAATGATCAGCAGAGATGTGATAGACTCCGTTATGGTCTTGTGAAGGATATTAAGACCTATCTCCTGGATACGAATTACACAGATTTTGATGTCTTGGTTAATCGGGCCAAGGATATTGAGCAGTCCTTGGGTGCATCAGTTCAGACTACGAGTGCGAGCTTGGGTAAGAGAGGCATAAGCCAGATCACAGGCATGGTGGCGGTGTTGGTCAGGGTAACCATGGAGTTCGTATCGTAGCAGAGTGTGAGCATTGTGGTAGGCGCCACATGGGTATGTGCTGGGGAAATGTTAGAGTTTATTGGATTTGTGGGTCATCTGATCATTTGAAGCGTGATTGTCCTTGTGTTGTGAGAGATGCACCGGTACATGTTGCTATATCTGCTAGGGGCCGAGGACATGGTCGGGGTATTTTTCAGAGACGTGAGAATGGTCATAGAGTTGTAGCTCATGCTATAGTGGTACAACCGGAAGATGGTAGACCAGCCCAGATCTATGCACATCACGAGGGCCACAATGACACAGATGTGATCGTAGGTACCTTTACTTTGCAATCCTTGTTATTATTATCTTTGATTAATTCTGGGTCTACTCATTCATACATCTTGAGTGAACATGCATCTTTATTGGATGTCCCTGTTGAGATCCTTTGGTTATGCAAGGTCATGAGTTTGTCGCGGATCTAATAGAGTTACCATTCTATAGTTTTGATTTCATCTTGGGTATGGATTGGTTGAGTGAGCATAAGGCAGTTATGGATTGTGAGTCCAAAAAGATTTATTTGAGGCTAGCCAATGATTACGAAGTTGTGGTGGTTAGTGAGAGTGTTAAATTCTTGTCCAATGTTGTCTTGGCTACTCAAGCGAAAAAGATGATGCAAGGAGGTTGCCAAGCTTATTTGGCAATTGTGATGAATCCCAAGGCTAAAGGTGTCCGGGTACAGGACATTCGGGCTGTTTGTGATTTTCTGGAGGCTTTCCCCGAAGAGTTACCGGGTTTACCGCCGGATAGGGAGGTAGAGTTCGGTATTGAGACGTACGCGGGTACGACGCCAGTGTCCATTGCTCTTTATAGGATGGCACCAAAAGAATTGAAAGATTTGAAGTAACAAATTCAGGAGTTGTTAGATCATGGGTTCATTCGATCGAGTGTTTCTCCTTGGGGTGCTCCGGTTCTTTTTGTGAAAAAGAAGAATGTTACAATGCATATGTGCATTGATTACCGTCAATTAAATAAGCTAATAGTGAAGAACAAGTATCCTTTACCAAAGATTGATGATTTGTTTGACCAGTTTCGCGGGGGCAGCGGTGTTCTCTAAGATTGATCTAAGATCGGGGTATTATCAGTTGAAGGTTAAGGATGAGGATGTGCATAAGACCGCATTTCGTACGAGGTACGAGCATTATGAGTTTTTGGCCATGCCTTTTTTGTTTTGACAAATGCCCCGACTGCATTCATGGATATGATGAATAGGGTGTTCAATGAATACCTTGATCAGTTTGTGGTGGTGTTTATAGATGATATTCTCGTGTACTCTCGTACCGAAGAAGAACATGATCAACATTTACGGATTGTGTTGCAAGTGTTGAAGGATAATCGGTTGTACGCCAAGTTGAGCAAGTGAGAGTTTTGGCTTAAGAAAGTGATGTTCCTTGGTCATGTGGTATCCGCAGAGGGTATTCGTGTTGATCAACAAAAAATTGAGGCTATTCTCAATTGGAAGCAACCTAAATCTATTTTGGAGGTTCGCAGCTTTCTTGGGTTCGCTAGTTATTACCGCCGCTTTATTGATGGGTTTTCTAGTATCACGACCCTATTGACGAAGTTGTTACAAAAGAATGTTCCTTATGTATGGATGGAGAAGCATCAACATAGTTTTAATAAGTTGAAGGAAGTTTTGACACATGCTCTTGTGATGATTCAACCTGAGTCCGAAAAGGAGTTTATGGTTTATAGTGATGCATCTTGTGTTGGGTTGGGTTGTGTGCTGATGTAGGATGGTAAGGTTGTGGCCTATGCATCGAGGCAACTAAAGGTTCATGAGCATAACTATCTAACTCATGATTTGGAGCTTGCGACTGTAGTGTCTGCCTTAAAAATCTGGAGACATTATCTCTATGGTGAGAAATGTGTTGTTTTCACGGACCATAAAAGTTTGAAGTATTTGATGACTTGAAGGATTTGAATCTTAGGCAACACAGATGGTTGGAGTTGCTTAAAGATTACGATTTGACGATTGAGCATCATTCTGGAAAAGCCAATGTGGTTGCGGATGCATTGAGTCGTAAGGTTGCGGTTGAGCTTAGAGCTATGTTCGCAAGGTTGAGTGTGATGCGAGAAGGTGGGTTGTTGGCTGAATTGCGAGTTAAGCCTACGATGTCACAATTGATTAAAGCTAAGCAATTGTTTGATGATTCCTTGGTTGAGCATGTTAAGGACATATCAGAGGGTAATCCGACAGATTTTCACTTTGATGATGATGGAGTTTTGTGTTTCAAGGATCGAATAGTGGTGCCGGAAGATCTAAAGTTGAGGTACACTATTTTAACGGAGGCATATTCTAGCCCCTTTGCTATTCATCCTGGTAGTGTGAAAATGTATCGAGGGTTGAAAGAGGCATACTATTGGGTTGGTTTGAAAAAGGATGTAGCCGAGTTTGTTTCTAAGTGCATGGTATGTCAGCGGGTCAAGGCTGAACATCAGTTTCCATCTGGGTTGTTGCAAACAATAAGAATTATAGAATGGAAATGATAGAGAATAGTCATGGATTTTGCGTCGAGGTTACATTTGACACCAGCTAAAAAGGATTCTATTTGGTTGATTGTGGATCGGTTTACGAAGTGTGCATATTTTCTGCTAGTTTATACGACATATACGCTCGACAAGTTGGCAGATTTGTACATTGTTGAGATCGTGCGTTTGCACAGGGTACCGAAGTCCATTATTTTGGATAGGGATCTGAGTTTTATAGTGAGGTTTTGGGTGAGTTTACACCGAGCTTTGGGTACCAGATTGAATTTCAACACCGCGTATCATCCTCAGTCGGATGGTCAGTCTAAGCGGGTTATCCAGGTTTTGGAGGAGATGTTGAGATGTTGCATTATTGAGTTCCAAGGAACCTGGGAGAAGCATTTACCTTTGGTTGAGTTTACGTATAACAACAGTTACCAAGCGAGTATACAGATGGCACCATATGAGGCATTGTATGGCCAGAGGTGTCGTACGCCCTTGTGTTGGGCTAAGGTAGGGGAAAAGCATGTTTCCTTACCGGATGTGTTAAAAGACACAGATGAAAATATGAAGCTTGTGTGTGATCGCTTGAAAACGGTTTCGGATCGGTAGAAATCTTACGCAGATTTGAAGCATAGGGAAATTGAATATGCGGTGGGCGATCGCATGTTCTTGAAAGTGTCACCGTGGAAGAAGGTGATGCGGTTCGGACGTAAGGGAAGCTTAGTCCGAGGTTTATTGGACCATACGAGGTTATTGAGCGTATGGGTCCTGTGGCTTATCGGTTGAGGTTGCCTCCCGAGTTGGAGAAAGTATATGATGTGTTCCATGTATCTATGTTGAGGAGGTATCGGTCGAATCCGTCGCATGTTATGCCGGTGGAGCATATTGAGTTAAGGCCGAATTTGTCCTATGATGAGGAGCCGGTGGAAATCCTTGATTCTAGCAACAAAGTTCTTCTTGGAAAGAGATTGAGCTTGTTAAGGTCTTGTGGCGACACCGTGGTGTCGAGGAAGCCACGTGGGAAAGCAAGGCGGACATGTTGGAGCAATTTCCGCATTTGTTTCGTCCAGGTAAATTTCGGGGACAAAATTTCTTAAGAGGGGGAGAGTTGTAACACCCCGGTTTTGGGCTTGGATGTTTTGAGGGTTGGTTCGAAGGTCTGGTGGACCGGTATTAGAGGTTCGAGTTAGTTTTGGGATTAAATCAGATTAAATGTCTTTAAAGGTGATAAAAAATGGAAATGTGGTAAAATCATTATTTAAGATAATTATTATTGTGGTAAAATCAATTTTGCAAAATGCGATTTGGAAATTGGACATTTTGGAATAGTGACCAAAATGCAAACTTTGAAAACTATTTTTAGTGGCTCTTTTGAAAAGGATCAAAACTTTGAATCTTTAAGGAGATAATTATCCTAGATATTTTTTAATAGATTTCTCCCTTTAATTAACTGATTTTAAGTGGGCTTTAAAAGGCTTTAAAAGTGGAGATAATTAATAAATCATATTTTTAGACTTTTAACAAAATTCACGTAACAAACTTTGCAACTTCTTTATCTCAATTTCTCTCCATCCAAACATCTTTCCAAATTCAATTTCTTCAGGTAAAAATAAAAGGTTTTGATTTCTATTTGATTTCCTAATGCTTTTTCATCAAATACTTATTGTTATTCTTTTGATTTTCATGTTTTACTAAACAATTAAGGGGAGAAATCAGCATTGGAAGTAAGGATTCGTTCTTCTCCTCTAATGAAAGGTTCTTTACTAAAATTCCCAAGTTTTTGATCCTTTACAATTGTTTTCTAATGTGTTTTGATAGTTTAATTAAGGAAAATTTGGTTTAATTGTGTTTTGATTAATGTAATGGGTTTATTTTCGAAGTGGATCTATTTTGCTAGGGTCCTGATCAGATTAGATCATTATTTAGATTTTTATTGATGTTAAAAGTTTGGATTTAACATTGTAATCCCGAAACTAGTTGAATCTCCAATATTTAAGATTGTTAGTTAAAGGTTTTTGAGATGATTTTGGTGTTTAATCATTGCTAGAAGTAAAAAGATGTTGTAAAAGGGTTTCTAGTTGTTAATTGATGATGTATGATGTATTGAATCATTATAATGTGGCTGGGTTAAGGTTGAGAAGTGTTTGAGGTTGATTTTGGTATGTTTTGGATAAGTTTTGAGTGGGCAACTTGAGAGTTACGGGTAATTGCTTGTAGGCAATGGTTTGAATGCATAATGATGCATTTATCCTCTGGTTTTATGTGATTAAAATAGGGGATAGTCAGGGTTACGAAGTTGGATGTTGATTGCTGCTTTTCAAGAGCTCGGTTCACGTTGGCGAGCAAAGCGAGGCGTATTGGTGAGTGGAAACTGGATTGAACACCTTTAAAAGGTTTAATAAAGGTTGTTGGGAGTTTAGGATAAGCTTGAAACGCTTACCTAAGCTGAGAAGTAAGTTTCCCTTATTTCGCTCTTGAATATCGGTTTAGATATGAGCATGTTGCTTTCATGTTTTGGTGTTAAACATGATTTAATTTACTACTATAAATGCATGGTTATGAACACATATGCAATGGATTTTATGTATATAAATACTAGAGAGCATTGGTTTTCATTCTGGTTGGGAATGGGGTATTACTTTGGGCAATGTGGATTGCATATGTGGTGGTTTGGTTTAATGCTTTAAAAAACAATAGGTAAATGGTTTTGTAAATGATATATTGGCTATGCGACAAGGTAAGAAACAATCAGATATAGTTGACATGCCGTAGAATTAAAAGTGCACTATAAAATATCAACAAAATCAATTGTGGCTATGGGTCCTTGAGGTATGGCGGTTTAACACGGCCACTCAGACTATTGGGAACCTCATTGGGGCATGCGATTTAACTAGGCATCCCAATTTGATGGTGATCTTGCGGTTTAATTAGGCAAGTTTAGTACACTTACGGAGTAACTAGGCAAGGGTGTTAAACTCGCGGTTTAACAAGGCGAGGGTGTCAAATCTTGCGGTTTAACTAGGCAAGATTTGGGATATCATGCGGTTTAACTAGGCATGGTATGAGAGATCCGTGTATCTGAATTGTGTGGATAGAGGGTAGTCTATTCGGGTCACTTTAAATGCCAATATATGTGAAAGTTCATGTGTTGAACCTATTTTATAATGCTTTGGGATTTAAGCATGGTTTATGATTTAATGCTTTGGAATCTAAGCATAGATTATGTATATGTTGTTGCATATTGGTTATTATGCATTGTTTCGGTTGGAAACAAGGAAAAGTGCTTTGGCCGGAAGCATGTTTTGAAAACAAGTGTTGGTTTTTCAAATGGTTTAAATTGCATCATTATTTTATGAGCATCCTCACTAAGCATGTCTGCTTACGCTCTCTTTTTCTTAATGATGCAGACCATTGATGTTTTGGGGCTGCAAAGGCAAAGTTTAAGTGATCCAAAGACAAAGACTACTTTGAGTATGAACTCGGTTTAAGTTTCCGGTTAATAAGGCATTGTCTTTGCCATGTATTTTCGGATTTGTAATTCTATTTTCCCTAGTATTTGAGCATGTTAATGTTGCATTCTGAAGTTGGTTGATTTTGTTAAGCATGTTAATGGATTTTGGTTTATGGTTGATGCTAGGAGAATGCCTAGGTATGCATCTAGATTGTTTGATTGAATGGTATGCTTTGATGAGCTTAACATGTTGAGTATGGTTTTAAAGATGTGTTAATATGTTGCTTGTGCTGGAAAGTAACCTATTGAGTGTTTTGGTATGTTTGGTGGAACCTTTAGGGAGCATGCCTATGGATTGAACCTTTTGGAAGCATATGTTTGTTATGGTTGCTAAATATGGGTGCAAGAGTTGGAATATGCTTAAATGAATGCTGGTATGTATGTATGCAAGTTGCTAGGACCTAAATGCATCTAGATGTGAGTGAAAAACCAGGTAAAAATGACATTACAGGCCCAAGCGTACCAATACGTGGGGGACCATCGCGGTACGGCTAGACAATTTCGAGCACTTCGTATCGGTATGGGTTCAGGGGTTCCGGTACAGTTGAGCGACACTGGAAATCTGCTTTTTGAATCAAGCACGCATACTGAAACACTTGATGGTCGTATCGGTACGGTGTTCAAGGATGTTAAATTGGATTTTTGGTTTCGAGCATGCGTACCGGTACGGTACACAGTGTATCGAAACGGAGTTGAAGCACCGTATCGATATGGTATTCTGTGTATCGATACAGATGGCAGTTAATTCGGTTAATGTCATGGAAGTTCAGTTTGGTTTTCTTTCAATTTAGTCCCTGAATCTTGTTTTGTCAATTGTGTAAGTTTGGATGGTCAATTTGAGTCAAAAATTATTACACAAGCATGTAATATGACTAATTGAGGATTGTTATCTCTCATTCCGGTAATGATCCTTAATTTTACAAATTTTACGTTTTGGTCCCTAAAAAGTATTGTACGTAATTGGTTGTCTTTTTGTTGTTTGTTTTCTTTGTAATTCCATCCGCTGCAAGCATGAACACTTAGGTTTAATAATATGCAACTAGAAAAGATAAAAGAGAAAAAAAACGGACCGGTTTTCATAATTATTCTTTGGTTTGCTTCGGCAAACCTAATGTAGTTCTCTCGGTTCGGTCGGGCGTGTAGGCCGAGTCGAGGGGGTTACACTACTGGAAATAAGTCAGAATAATGCCAAGGAGACTATTCTCCTTGCGAAAATTCTGTAACTTTTAGCCAACTCAGTATGATCATTGTAAATACTATAGAAGAGTTATTTTCTTTTTAGTACTTAGGTTGTCTCACTTTTAAATTTTTAGTTTTTTGTTTTATTTCTTTTTCTGCTTTGAAATGTTTCTTTGATTCTTAGCACATGAATTTTTGCCAAGAGACCATGTCGAGTTTTGCTGCCAAGACACCCAAGGCTGAATCGACTATTCATTTGCTAGCTTATGTTGTGGCATACTCTTCCAGATCTATCAACACCAAGAACTCTTCCTTCAGAAGTTCCAAAAGGCCGAGGAACAAAACCTGGCACTTTGGCAGTATATTGGGGCCCGAGACCGTGCCATTTAGACAACTATCAAATCGTTGTCCCTCAATCCTTTGCCACCATATCCAGATTTACCAACAGAATTTCATGCACCTGAAAGAATGCTAGCCAGCTCTCAGCCTGATTATACTCCAGCCCAGCAATCTGATGCCACTATACCAGTATCACCTACCTAAGAAGATTCTGCCAAGACTGAGGCCCAGTATATGGATGTTAAGTCTGATGATGCCACGAATAAAAGAAAGACTCGCTCCACTCACCAAAATCATTCCTCAGGGGAGTCCTCATCCCCTTAACTCCTTACATTCATGTTTTTAAATTTTAGCATGCATTTCATTTGTATATATGTGTTTTCATGCATTGAGGACAATGGTCACCTTATGTTTGGGGGTGTTGCCTCACATTTATTGCCATGACATGCATTTTATGTTTCTGTCTGCATTCTACTATTGCCATGTAGATTAGGTAGAACAATGCATACCAAACCGTTAAAAAATTTCTTTGCCAAGGCTTTATTAATCTAATTAGCATAAATGCTAGCATAGTTATTACTGGTATACTCTGCCCGATGATGAAATTTGAATCTTTAATTAGCATGAGCCAACAGATTAGTAATGTCAGGATTGCTTGGCAATTGATCTCTAGTTTAGGAAACTGAAGTCTCACTTAACACGTAGTATGCATCTAGTTTCCAAAACAAACTTAGGATTCTTGAAACTGAACTCAGAATAAGAAAAAAAGAAAGAAAACAATGCCAAGGTGAAAAGTGAAAAATAAAGCAACAATGTTTTGCCAAAGGCAGGAAAAAATATTAGAACACTCATCTGCCTTAGAGACAATAAGTAACTTGGGGCTTCGTGGTTTACTCCCTCTTAGTTCTTAGGCCAACAAAATCTTTAGGGTATGAGTGTAATGGGTTAGCTTAGTGATGTGGTCTAGATTAACGTAGGGGTTCGTGGTATGCTCTCTTATTTCTCACGCCAAACGGCATTATGACACGAACCTAAAAATAATGCCAAAAGAAAGAAAAGAAAAGATACCTTTGGTAAATGAAAAAAGAGAGAAAAAAAGTGTATTATGAGTTTGGATAGTAAAGTTGTGCTAAGGGAGTTAAAGGAATCTTGATGTAAACCGCCCGCACATCATGCACACTTCATGACCCTAGGCTAGAGTTATATTGCTGCACTTAAATTTGCTGATTTGTTTGCATTATTGCTCTGGGATATTTGAGAACAGAACTAGGGTTAGATTTTGCTTGCTAGCTTGTGTTGTTAATCAGGAAAATTTTGCCAAGGTACTTTGCTTTATTTTCTGGTTTTATAATTTTAGTTGCATTACTTGAGGACACGCAATAAGCTAGGTTTTGGGGTGTGTTAACTCCTCAAAAAAACTATTTTTCATGTATTTTCATTAAGGAGTTGAGAAACGTTTCCTTTGTTAGAGTAAATGTGTATTTCTTTGCTATGGTGAGCAGGGCAGGTTTGGCAGAGCAGGACAGTAGCAATTGGCAAAGCAAAGCAAGAGGGTCATAAGAGAAATGCTAAGCACCCTTGGTAATAGGTTGCATGAAGAGTTTTGCCAAGAACCCTTGGCAATACCAGCCTGAAAAAATAATACCAAATCAGACTGTGAGAAAATAGCAATGGATCAAACTATGGAAAAATAGTACCAGATAAGATAGCAAAAAATAATGCCAAGCTCGGTTGGCAAAAGATCGAAGGCCGATGACGTCGGCCCTAGTTAGAACCAGATCAGCTCAAATTCAAAATGAGGATAAGAAGATAAAGCGCTTATCCTATCGCACAACCAGATTTCAAATTCAAACCCAATCTAGGGTTTCCACGAAGTACCTATTTAAAGGAAATCGACCAAACAACCAAGGGGATCGATCAGAGAAGAGGTATTGTGCGGTGATAAGGTGTTGCGCTAAAGAAGATGAAGACTTGAACTTAAGAAGAGGTCTGCAACAATAGAAAGGAGGAATCGAAGAAAACAAGATCAATGGATTGAAGATTCCACGAGACATCTAGAATCTATTGAAGGGCTGCATCGAAAGACCTCATTCCTTGCCTTAGTTCCTTGTTGATCTTTCATATTTCTTTCTTGTGTTAAAGAATGATTTCAAACTTATATTTGATGCGGCTTACCCTACCCATGAACTAACTCTTGAGTGGTTAAGGGATGTTTGAGATGAACGCTAAGTGTTTTTAGTTTTCTTTAGTAATTAATTACTTTGGATTTTTTTCTATCCTGCATGTGCTTTGTTTCTACATATTTATTGCCATACGACAGTTGGCATTGAATGCTGATTATCACTTAATATCTTAACAGACTTAGGAGATAAGGACTAATGCCAGGATACGAATGAGAGAACCTTCGACAGAAGATATTCAAGCAGAGGAAACTTACATCTGAAGTGAATCTACCCCTTAGGAGTAATGATTGAATCTTCATCGAGTTAATTGCTTAAAACTCACTATAGGCATATAGGTGTTTGAAGCAATTAAATTAGGATATTGCCATCGACAGAGGCAATATTAGTTTAGAATATGCTCGGCAATAAATTGGAGTTTGATATTACTAATTGATGTTTGCACTAGCATGAAATTCAAACATCCCTTGCCAAGTCTTTGTTATCAGTCTTGCACCCATTGTTTGCCAAACTGCTATCATTTTATCACCGTAATCTTCACTCTACTTCAGTTTATTTACTTTTAGTTCTTTTACTTTATTTGTTACCTCAATCTATTTCCATAATCTTTTATTTTCTAGTTCACAAGTATTAATCATGGCAATTAATTCCTAGACAATCCCCATGGAGACAATACTCAACTTACTACTATATTACTTGCTCACTGTGTATACTTTCGTGTAAAAGACGTATTTGTGGTATTATTTACTTGCATATTTACACTGAATCTTCAATCTTTTGCAATGCGATATTCCAACGACAGAAAGTATGGGTAGAAGAACCTGAGAGTCGAGACTAACATCTATGAGACAGAATGACGGTTTTGTTTGCGATTGTTGTTTTTTCTCCCTTCATTTAATTTCAAAGAAAGAATTTCTTTTTAGGAGTAGAGAGTTCTAATGACCTGAATTTTTGAGTCAATGGACGAGCGTTAACCCAGGTTATGGACCTTCATGTTGGTACGAGTTATGGTACCCACCTAATTGGACAAAAATTAGGCCTTGCCAGCTTGAGAAGTGATCGTTTTATAAAATAGGAGAGACTTGAGGGTTTTATTTTGCGAATATACCCTTTTGTGAACTAAGGTTGCCCTCCCCTTTAATACCCTTATCTCCCACGTGAAAGAGGAATGAAAGGTAAGATCACATCTTCCTCTTCATCTTTCTTCTCCCACACATCTTTTTATTTTTCAAGCTTGGTTTAAAATCTAAACATCCCATATTTATACACCATCTCTTCCATTCAAGGCCCAAGATTCGAATATGTTAATCTCTATCTCTCAAGCTTTAGAAAAGAATATTTTTATGGGAGAGTGGTAATTTCCTCATTTATAGTTTTTTGGGGATTCAAGGCTTTAAGGATTTTTCTTTAAGTTTAAAGGTATAAATTAGTAGCTAAGCATTCCCCTAACGATTATTTTATTCCTTGTTTCATTTCCATGGTTGTGTGGCATGATGAGATGTTTGAAAAGCTTCTTTAAGCTTGAAGCAAAAAGAAAGCTTGAGTAAAGTAAATGGTTGAGCTAAATTTGAGGTTCTTGCTAAAAGGTCAGAACATCTCTGACTTCTATGTATTCTGGAAGATCATAAAGTGATTAGTTTGCTTGATTTTATAGTTTTATGGATGTTGTATTGGTGAGTTTGCCTTGGGAAATCAAAGTGATGATTTATATGAGTTTTGTTAAACGTGTAAAAAATGGTAGTAAACCACCTTAATAACTTTCATAAAATGTAGGATCAAGCTAAATGGTTTATATGAGTTTTGTGGGCTTTGGGAACCATTTCCCCACCCTATGAAGCCAATTCTAGGCTTCTGTACTAGTATTCGGGGAACCTATACCAATACTCTATGTTCTGGGTTGATGAACATTGTGTAAATAAGATGATCTGAGAGAGAGGTACCGGTACGGTATTTAACTTGTACCAGTAAAACATGCAGATTCATATCGGTACGGGTCGACCTGTACAGGTACGCTATAATGCTTGGAAAATTCCAGTAAGGCATTTTGGTATCGGTACATTGTGAGCACCAGCACCCAGGGGTATTGTATCGGTATGCGAGGGCCAGTACCTGTAACTATTGGGCATTCTGCCCAAAAATATTGATTTGAGCCTCAAGGGCTAAAAAATTATGAGATTTCAATCCAATAGACCCTAATGATATAAAATGAGTTGTAAAATTGAGAAAATGAAATTCCACTCACTTATACGGACATAATGCGTAAAAACTTGAAATATGGATGGGTGACTCAATAACGATAGTAGATTATTAGCTCATGAAAATTGTTATGATGTTGATGCATGACGTGTGAGCACATATATGGTAAAGTCACCTTGATTTGATAGGATAACGTTGATTTAATGGAGATAATTAAAGAGAATAATTAATGTATCCTTTCATAATGTATTAATAACTCGATAATATAAAATAAATGATGTGTTGATGACTTAGCAACAATAGAGAGATATTTGGGATCACGTTGCTTGTATGGTGGGTAGGCATTTGATTGATAGAGTCTTTGATTGATGGGATCCAAATACCCAAGAGAGAAAGTGTTGCAACACCATGGTTAGAGATAATGAGTGCAGGTTACCGATGTTGTGTGATTCGAAACTCATTTGAAGATACTCGATAAGGGATTTTAAGTATAGGTGTATGATCCGATGCTATTTGACCCGGTTTAACCTAAGGTGCATGTTTTAATGCTATGTGACCCGGTCTCACCCAAAGTGTATATTTCGATGTTGCATGATCCGACCTCACTCTAGATTTATGGTTTTGACTTTGTGTGTTTTGCCTTGATGATCTGATGAGATCTCAAATATGATTGGCCTTGTATGCCATGTATGATAGCTTATGGATGTATTAGCCTCGAGGGGCTGAGTGACCTCGAGTATTTTAAAGTCTTTGTGGAGCATGTAAGACTTCTTATAGATTTAGGATGCCTTGGGATATGTGATCTAAGAACTCTAGCTTGTGTAGGCTAGTTGATGACTCATAGATAGTGAAACCATATCTATGTTCTTTAAACTATATTTATCTTGCATGCTTATTTTATGATAATCACAAATTATGGTAGAGGAGAAATGTACCACTGAGCTTTGTAAGCTCAATGTTTAGAATCGTTGTTTCCGTTCGTAGGTTGGTAGATTGATCGTGATTAAGATTTAAATGATGGCTAAATCTATGGTTTTTAAATGGAAATTTGTTGGGTCGGATTTTGGGTGACCAGAATGTAGCACTTCAGATCTAGATCGGGATCGGGGCGTTACATGCTTGATCTCACGTCATCATGTATGTTCAGTGGCAGAACTTGGAGTAAAAGTTTGAGGGAGGCAACTTAAATTTTTTTTAAAAATTGGAGATTTAACTAAAATTTTTAATAATTTGAGAGATTAAAAAAGAATTTAAAAAATTGAGAGGGAGTTTAATTAAAAATATTTAAAATTTTAAAGCATAATATGAATTTTTAAAAATCTTGAGGGGGCATATTAAATTTTTTTAAAATTTTAGATATAAAATTTGAATTTCTCAAAATTTTGGGGTCGTAACCCCCACTAGTTCCTTCAAGAATCCGTCTCTATGTATATTGCACCAACGACAATATAAATCGAATTATACTCCACCGTCTTCTTTCAATCTATTTATTTATTACTAGATTTGTCAGTTATATAATTTATAATATGTCAATCATTTGTGTTATTTGATTCATTCGGCTCATATTAATCAATTTGTTCAAATAAGATCACATTTAGACTTTTTTTAAAAATATATTTATAATTTATATTATTTAAGAGAAAATAGTTAAAACATAAATTATAAATATTAAACTTATTTAATATATTTTAATTTATACATTAAATTAACTTTAAGATTAAAGTTGGTAGCAGCAGTGGCATGGATCCCCCAATTCCCCTTCTTAGAACAAGTAGTCAGTGGGTCATCATTGCATTTCCATTTTCAGAAGACAAGATTTTGACCCCTAAAGCTAAGTTCTCTCATGTTGATTGCTTTTTTTCTCCTCCTGTGACCCATCTGCAGGCCTTTTGTTTTAATTTGCTAAAGTTTTTAATTTTTTTGAATATTTTAATATAATTATATGATAATTTTTGTTCTTTGTATGAAAATGTATTTAGATAAACTGTTTAAACTAAATCTTTTAAAAATAACAATGCTATTTTTTTTTTACCGAAAGATCTAATTAGTGCTTTAGTTTAGGGTCATGTCTCCTTAGCACTTGACCATTGCTAGCCTTCTTTTAAGAGCAAAGGGGTTGAAAGGTTGAACCATGCTACCCACATTTCTTTTTTTTTTACAATTTTGAACGGGTAGTTCTACGGTGAGGTACATTTACGGTACAGTTAAAATAAAGCGATCATGTACAAATTCTTACTCAGTTGATTAAGTGGTAAGAATTTAGGTTATAATATAATAATTTGTGTAGCTATACAAATTCTTACTTAAGGTAAAATCTACACACATTTTTACTAAACTGATAAGAACTTATGTAGTTACACAAATTTTTAGTTAATAAAAATTTCAATTCTACCAAAATTTTTACCCAAACTTACATAAATTTTTACCATTTTTTATAAAATTTTATGTTAACCGTATTTTAGCCACATGTACCATTTTTTTTTACTTCCCCACTTTGAGTCCTCTCTCAGATGTGCTGGTTTCCCAAGTTTTGCCTCGACTTTCGCAATCACTTGGTGTCAATTTTTTATTATGATAATTTTATGATTTTTTTTTAAAAAATTTCAAGAAAGACAGCCTATAAAATCATCATATAATTAGGGAATAGTATTATTTGGTTATACTTGATTTAATCGATTAAGCCTATAAACCATCATATAATTAGGGAATAGTATTATTTGGTTATACTTGATTTAATCGATTAAGCCTATTTTCGTTAGGTCGATTACATATGATATTAAAAATTTTCGAATCAAACCTCACTCTAACGAGAGAAGTCAATTTAAATTTAAAAAAAAAAACGCTACACCTATGCTCACCCAAAATATAACTCAAGATGCTTAAACCGTACATGGGGGCTTGCAATGCATCAATTCAACATCTCAGCTTCTCCTTGATATAGGAAAATTTTTGTAATGTTTTATTTCACTCATGGATAGGTTATGCCACGTGAACTTACAATATTATATTATTTTTATCGAATGTTTTCGTCAATTTAAGTTATCAAATGTTTTTAATTTTAAAATCAAATATTAACATTATTTGATTTTTAGCTTGTTTATATAAATTTGACCAGTTGGTCAAGTTGTTCATCTTTGTTCTCTCATTTCCCTTAAGTCATGAGTTCTAGACCCACGAGGAACACCCAGAACACCCCTTTCCTTCCCCTCCCCTCTAGGTAAGATTATTTTTGTTCCCTCATTTCCCTTAGTCATGAGTTCTAGACCCACTAGGAGCATCATCTTTCTTCCCTTGCCCTCTAAGTAGGATTAGAATTAAAATTTATAAAAAATTTAGCATTTAGAGCAATAAAAAATATGATTTACAGTTCATTTTCATTCTTAAAGTGAACATCATTCGCTTTTCCACTAGGACACTTGTTGGGTTCAAGTGAATCCTCCTTTATATTCATGTGGTTAATGTATTAAAAAAACTCCTTAATGAAAAATTAATGGTACGCTTGAAAAATTATTTGATAATTGAATTTCGGTATACTTGTGTACAATTTCACAAGTGTAACATTTTAGTTAACTATTGTAATTTGTGCATTATGTTTAGTTGAATTAGGCCCCCTAATTCTTAGGGGAAGAGTGAAAATTGATTTAATTATATAAATAATTATATTCTTCGATAGTAGTAGATTTTTATTAAAATACATATATGATGAGAAGATTTAAGGTGGGAGAAAGAAGGGACTGAAATGAAAATGTTATATATATATATGACAAAGAAGGCAGAATTATTTTTTATGAACTAGATTTTTTTGTCTATTTATTTGTAACGGTTTAAGTAGAGATTAATTTTGTTATGTTGTGTAGAATCACAAAGGTGATAAAATTTTGCCATCAAATATTTAATTTTGTTACATTTGAAACAACCTCGTACAAATTGATCCAAACACCTACTTAATAACTTGAAATAGCCATATAATTTAAAAACTCAATAAAATAACCGATAAAAACCCATTGTATATATTATTTAAACGACATAGCTAATGGTAGAGACATTACACCCATGACTTAATAACTTAACCAACCATGCTTTAAAAGGCAAAGTCCCCATATTATTTTCTTTGTTACTCGGTTCTTGAATTCCCCATTGGTAGGCCCATTTTTGGCCACTCCCATTGCTCCTCCTTAAAGCTAAGTTAAATCATTTCCCACTTTCCAATTCCTCTAAAGGTCTTTTTTTTTTCTTTTATAAATGATTCGTATATTATTTTCAAAGCCTGGCTTGCGATGCATCCAAGCAAATGTCACTTTCTTTCATTCATTTCTTTTTCACATCAAATGTGGTTAGACGATTTCCATCAATCAACAGAAACCCTCCCTTGTTCAATTTATGTCAATAATTATTATATTACTAATGTTTATCTACGTATACATTAAATAAAATAAAAACAAAAACAAAAACAAAACGTTTTCCACACCTCAACCTACCATAAATATTGAAAAAAACAATATCCGAGTTTTATTTTTTAAGACTTAAGGATGCAAGAAGTTCTAGAATTTCTGGAAAAAAAGTAATCAAGTTCCTCAATATTTTGCACCTATTTAAGCCTTTGAATTAATTAAACCCTTCGATCAATTTTGACCATTACATCTTAACAAATTTCTTCTTTAGATATTTTTATCACATGATAAACTACAGTTCTATCTATATTTTTAAATTATTTTTTATAATTTTTATAAGTGTTTGTCACGACCATTTTTGAAACCGGGTGTGTAAAAATAGCCTCACGATCGATCTTTTGTAAAATTAGGCTTTTTTGCCATTTTTATTTTAATCTTGAAATTTTAGGGTTTTCATGTTAAATTGGATTTTTCTTTATTTATCCTTAAAAACATTTTGGAGTCGCCACCGATCACTTCGAGGTAGACCGGACACCGGAAAAACAAACCAGAGATTCTGTCTTAAAAATTGGGTTCGGAGTCGGTTACGTGTAGGGAATGATTAGCACCCCTGCGAAAGCCCGTTATCGGTACCTTTAATTTTACGTGGCATTTTGGCATTTCGAATAATAATTTGAATTTAATTTACTCATAATTATTAACTGAATTTAAATTATGAATGCAAATATCCTTTTATAAGGAAATTCATTTTACTCGAATATGAGATTAAAGGCACCCCGTTAGGTGGCACCCCTATTCATATTTAAAAATGAATTTCCAACATAAAAGGTTTTTAATGAATGTCCTTTTATTGTCTTGTTTATTTTAAGCATTAATCCTAAAAAGGCTCTAATTATTTATTTATTTATACTATGAATATTAATTAATTTAATGGCTTTTATGAGAAAATACCAATGGCTTGAGCACCTTCCATATATTTAAAGCCCTTAAATTAATCATATTCCTAATTGATTAATCCTTATAATTAATTAAAGTTCTAGTCCTAATTAAGTCTCTAACAATTTATTAAATCAATATTATAAGTAAAAATGTATATTAAATGTTCACCTTTAAAACCAGTGTTGAGATAACACCCCATTGTAAACAATGGAACACCATCCAAATTTGAGTTCCAAAGGTTCAATTTAATATGCATTTAATTATCTACAATGTATTCTAATTAATTGTTTAAATTTAATTAAAGACTAAATTAATATTCAATTTTAAGTGAAATTCATATATTAAATATAATTATTAAAATCCATACTGTGATAACACCCCATTGTAAACGATGGAACACCATCCAACTTGGATTCTAAAATTATATTTAATATACATCTAATTACTACAATTATCTACCCTATTTAATTTTTGAAATCCTAATTAGAGAAACCTAACTAAGGCTCTAATAATTAATTAATATTATGTTATTAGGTCATCTAACAAATAATCCTACATGCTTAATTTATAACATGCATCATATATATAAATTAATTTGCATTTAATTACATAAAACAAATAATAAATGACAAAATTAAAACAAATTGAAATAAAGCTAACTTTATTACTATTGGAACTAAAATGAACTAATTACAAAGTAAAGGTCCAATTACAAAACCCAGGGTGACCAAAACGAAAAGATTACAAGACTGAAAATTCATTTACAGAATATGGGGACCCAATTGAATGAATTGCAAAGATAGGGGCACAATTTAAGGAGAAAAGGGACCAAATTGAATGATGGCAAAGCATTGGGAAAAAAGCAAAGGCGACCCGTATGGGAATGCGCGGGTCATACCCGACCCGTCTAGAGTGCGCGGATCCTCTTTCGTCCCGCTGCCAAAACGGCAGCGTTTCAACTCTACTATAAAAGCCTCAAACTGAGTTGAAACGACCATTTCAACCAGTCTCCCTCTCTCTCTTCATTCTCTCTCCCCTAAAACTCTCTGAATACGAACACCCTAAACCCAGAAAATAGATCCAAGATGGATCAAAACCCATGGTTTTTAGGATGAATGTTCATCCGTTCTTTAAGAACGTGATAAACTTCATAAATCCCGGCCATGCTCCTCCATCCACACAGCTGCTTGATCCATCGTCGCCGCTACTGGTTGGCTCCGACCAGTTCGTTAAACTGGTCCTAATAATCACCGACTACTGGGATTCGAATCCCGGCTACCACAGCTCCTCCGGCCGGCCACCGCGAGGCAATTTCTAAATACGAACACCCCAAAATGGTAGTGTTTCAACTCGGCTATAAAAGCCTCAAACTGAGTTGAAACGATCATTTCAACCAGTCTCTCTCTCTCTCTTCATTCTTTCTCCCCTAAAACTCTCTAAATATGAACACCCTGAACCCAGAAAACAGATCCAAGATAGATCAAAACCCATGGTTTTTGGGATGAATGTTCATCTGTTCTTTAAGAACGTGATGAACTTCATAAATCCAGGCCATGCTCTGCCATCCACATCGCCGCTTGATCCATCGTCGCCGCTACTGGTTGGCTCCGACCAGTTCGTCGGCCACTGCCTAATAATCACCGGCAACCGGGATTCGAATCCCGGCAGCTACAGCTCCTCCGGCCAGTCGTCGCGAGGCAATTTCTGGCCGCCGCGCCGAAACTCATTTCGAGCCCTAAAATCCCCAAAAAACCATTTTTCACCGAAAAACCTAGATCTAGCCAGATCCAATAGGATCCTCTTCTTCCCTAGCCTAGGCTACCAGTAAACCCAGCCCTCTTTAACTTCGACCACTCTTAAAACTACTCCTAACCATCGTAGCATGAGATCGAAATGTTCCCCTTTTACTTTTATTTACTGATTTTTATATATTTTTAATCTGACTTTGGCTATTGGCTTTTTTGCAAGGAATGAAAAGATAGTGGGAAATAATACCTTCGCGGCGGTTCAGTTCTCAGCATCTACGGCGGTTGTTCATGCACCGACAACCGATTAGATATCCCAAACGGTTTGACTTCCCAAGGTAACACCCTTTCTCCCTTTATTATTATTATTATTATTATTATTTATGGTAACTAATTAATAATTAATTATTAATAACTGACACTCTCTCTTGGATATTTATAGGGTGTCAGGCTTGCTGACGTAAGCAGAGACAACTGGGTTTAAGGAAAACCACAATTCGTGGCATTGTTTTCGGGCCAACCAGAGAATGCCACGTGGCACTATTTGAGCGAGAAAGATGGCTTTTTGATCCATTTGTCTTTCTTGGGTTAAAATGAGCGGGAAACCTAAATTTCGGGCTTGTAATAGGCTTCGGGTTTTTATGGATGTAATTGGACACTATTTGGATTTGTAAAAGGACATTTGTTTATGGACTATTTATTTATTTATTATTTATTTATTATTATTTATCTATTTATTGGCCTTATTTATGTAATATATTTGAACCCCGAACAAAATACGGGTATTACAGTTGCCCCTCTTTGCTCATTACTGTGGAACAGGAAGTGGGCAAAGACTGAAAAGACACGAATTTTGTCCAAATTCACCGGCCATCTTCTAAACTACCGAAGCTTGAAGCTTTTCTTCTCATTTCAAAAATTTTCAAACTTTTGCCAAACTATGGAATCTGAAGTTGTTCTTCTTATTATGAAATTCTTCATCTTCCAAGGCTCAAAATTGCTCTTGTCATTCTTCATCTCTTGAGGTTTGAAGTTGTTCTTCTTATTATGAAATTCTTCATCCCTCTATCGAACTATAGAATCTGAAGCTGTTATTCTTATTACGAAATTCTTCATCTTCCAAGGTTTGAAATTGCTCGTCATTCTTCATCTCTTGAGGTATGAAGTTGTTCTTCTTATTATGAAATTCTTCATCCCTCTATCAAACTATAGAATCTAACCCAATTGTGGTTTGAAGCTATTCTTCGTTATAAAATTCTTCATCTTTCAAAGGTTGAATTTCTTGACATTCTTCATCTTTTGGTTAGTTGAAAAGCTCTTATTATTTAATCCATCCCTCCCCAATCAAAAAGTTTATTTCTTCTTATTTAAAAATTCTTCATATTAAAAGCCATTACTCTTGTCATTCTTCATCTGTTGAGGTCTATTCTTCTTATTATTGTAATTTTCATCCCTTTGTCAAACTAGAATTAATTGTTCTTCTTATTAATAAAGAACTTGCCAGGTTTAATCCTTTCTTCACTCCCGAGCAAATTTTAAAGTAAAGAATCATCGGTTTGTTTCACGTTGTTCTACCTCAAAGTGATCGGTGGTGACTCCAGTCTTTTTAAAGATCTAAAGTTGTTCTTCTTATTATGAAATTCTTCATCCCTCTATCAAACTATAGAATCTAAAGTTGTTCTTCTTATTATGAAATTCTTCATCCCTCTATCAAACTATAGAATCTAAAGTTGTTCTTCTTATTATGAAATTCTTCATCCCTCTATCAAACTATAGAATCTAAAGTTGTTCTTCTTATTATGAAATTCTTCATCCCTCTATCAAACTATAGAATCTAAAGTTGTTCTTCTTATTATGAAATTCTTCATCCCTCTATCAAACTATAGAATCTAAAGTTGTTCTTCTTATTATGAAATTCTTCATCCCTCTATCAAACTATAGAATCTAAAGTTGTTCTTCTTATTATGAAATTCTTCATCTTCCAAGGTATCAAAATCATAAATAAAATTAAGAGTATAAATAAAGAACTTGTGTGAAGTCTTTAATCCTTTGCGTGGCAAACTCCCGAGCAAATTTTAAAGTAAAGAATCTACGGTTTGTTTCACGATAGGTCTACCTCAAAGTGATCGGTGGTGACTCCAGTGTTTTTAAAGATAAATAAAGCTTGATTTAATATGAAAAACCCTAAGATTTTAGGACAATTTAAAATGGCCAAAAACCTTAATTTCCAAACAATCGATCGTCGGGCTATTTTTACACCGATTTCAAAAGTAATTACATGACAAATCACAAATAAGTCATTTTTGTCATTCTTCAAACATTGAGGTCTTAAATTATTCTAAATATTAGGGCAAAGTGTGAGGACTTCATCCATTTATGGATAATATAGTAATCCAAAAGTTGTTCTTCATAGTTTTGTTTTGTTTCTCATTCTTCTCCATTATTTAATCATTCATTTAAAACTTCACCAGATCAGAGTTTGAAGTTGTTCTTCTTATTATGAATCTCTTCATCCTTCTCTTAAAGTGTTTGTTCCAAAGGAAAACATGAGTACAGTCAAATTCCTTCAGAGGCGTCCGCCAGCGTCAGTGGGGCTCTTGGGTTTCTGAAATTCTATCATCCGAATAGCATGAAATACTCACTCTCGCTGAAGATCGGTGTTCTTGATGTCATTGCTTTCGTGAGCCACTTTTATCTTTCGATTCAGCTCATATTTAGATTCATCTCCGCTTATTTCCTTTCGCTGATCGTCTTCCTTCATTCTCGCAAAGCCAGCTCTATTTACAGTCTTCAACATTACCCTAAGACAAATCGGGCATATCATTGTGCTCAAGTGTTTCGTCGAGAGACGCCGAAATCGCATCTTCGCTCGAAAGCTGAAATTGTCTATCTTGCCAATATGGCACCAATCATTTTTCTTCATTCTCTCTTCTTGTTTTCTTCTTTTCCCACCTTTCTCTTCCTTTCTTCCTTTCTTTCCTTTTCTTATTTTTTCTTCTTCTTTTCTCTTTAGCCTTTTTCTTTTCCTGAGCAATCCATTTGTATCTCTCCAATCAGGGGACCACTTTTAAGTTACATATCTTAATAGTTTATCTTCAGTGTCAACTTCCGAAATCTCCCTCTTTAGAAAGTTTTGAATTTACAGCTTGAAAATATAGCAATCTTCAATGTCTCAATCATAGCTCATAATAATCTTTATACTGTAACAACTTAATTAATGGACTCTGATAATTTCTCGTGATGCGGCGAAGCTTCAAGCAGTTTGAAATATATCTCTCAATAAAAACATGAATGAAATCCAGTTTGAATTTTGACTTTCCACTGACATGAGCATCTCGAGCATATGATCTTGGAGCATTCTTTGGCGAAGAAAATATTACAGAAAAGATCCTAAAATATTACTATGGCCTTAATAAACCCCAGACTACAACCAGTTATTCACAAAAATTTGTCATAGCTTTTGTCTTTTCCTTTTACCTTAACCGCTTTAGCAAATGATAGTCTTTAATTGAACTGGAGCTCTATAAATGCCCAACCCTGATGAAACAAAAACTTCAACGGGACCATTATTTGAAAATGATTTTGAATAGGGTAGAACCACATATCTGAATACGGCATTGAATAGGAACCATTGTCTTCCTTTTCTGACTGAATTCCTTAGCTTCTTTGTCTCGTATTTGTATTCTACTCCTCTTGCAATCAATTTCTTTGTAAGAAAATTTCAATCTCCAACTGATCTTGGCATTCATTGCTTTAAAGAAAAACTTTCTGTCCTCGTCTCTATTGGGATCATTATGTCATCCAAATATTGCTGAACCTTCAATCGATAAAACTTTCGGCTAAACTTCAGAATTTGTCTTCATTCAATCTTTCTATGCCTGTCCACTAAGCTCCCTTCATTTTTGCATTTTCAAAATCCACCAGTGCCTCTAAGTTAACCCTTCTTCTGTTCTCTTCATGATCCAAACTCGGGTCTTCCAGTTTCTTTACAGATGCCCTCGGCTAGGTTGATCCGAACTTTCTCACCCTTTTATTTGACTTTTTATTTCCATCCCTTTCTTTTTTCCTCTTTTTTGACTCTATTTTTTTACACTCTCTATTTTACTTTCTTTTTTAATTTTTTTGATTTTTTTTACTTTTCTTTTTTTGCATGCAAAGTTCTTTCAGACTGAACCTTTATGTGAGGTGAGTTTCTACCTTGATCGCCCATGTTGATATTTCATCTAAAACCTCTCCTTTATTGACCTTTTTGATTCTAAACAAAATGATAGCTCGTATTCCATCTCGTTCTCGGACTAATCAGCCTTTTCTTCATTCGATCCAAGTGGCCCTCAACAACTTTTGAAACTGTTCAATCTTAACATATTTGTTGCCCATGCTTTTCAAAATGCAATGCTACTTAAAAATGCAATATTTTAAGCAAAAGTTCAATTTTTATTTTATAATGTTTAAATGAAGTAATGCATGAATGCACGAGGTATTGGTTTTAAGAATTAGTCATTACAACAACGCCCATCTAACCAAAAGGTCGAATACAAAGAAAAGGCAATATGTTCACTAGCTCCAGCTCCTTTGGTTGATCAATTTGTTTAGCCTCTGAGTCAACATCTACGTAGCTCGGTGTCAATATTAGAATGTTGTTGCAGGTTCTCGACTTCATCAAACACAATCTGCACATACCAGGCGACTCCCGGTACTTAGCTCCTAAGGTTTATCATTTCACCACTATGTTACGAACTGGTTTTTCAAAGTGTTGTACCGTTTTTTTCTGATTCTGTTATTTTCTCATCTCTTCATTTTGTCAGCATTTTCCTTTATTATGGTATCCTTCGGTAAATTTCATCGTTTGCGAAATTTGGATATCGCCTTTGAGTTTAAAGCTTTCCATTATTCCTTAGGCTCTTTCCTGTCAGCAACGGCCCTTGAATGCCCCTCTATTTTATCTGTTATTTATCCTTCTCTGGTTATCATTGTTTTTTTTAATACTGCATCTTGTTTATTTTTGTAACTACCGTTGACTCTATATTAGATCTTGATTTGTTGTTAGAACTTGTATAAATCCTATTTTTCTTAACTTAGCAAGCCTCGTATTTCTCTATTGTTGGTGTCACATCTATTCTCCCGAAAAGTGAATAAATATTCCAGGCTTCATAAACGGTTCACAACTCTTGATCTACTTGACTGTCTAGCAGCAACATTATAATCCATAAATCTTACTGGAAATGACTCTTCATATTCCCTATCTTATGGTTCTCAAATTAAACTGGTTCTGATACAACCTTGCATTAATGACACCTGGTCTTCACGTATATTGTCTTCGTTCTTGTATTGAATCTTCTCGAATCCAGTCCACAGTGACATATTGTCCTCCACTTGTCTATCAGACCCTTCAGCTCTTATGGCTACTGCCTACTCGACCAATTCTCAAACCGATACCTCTCATAAATGCAATGTGATGTAACATTTATCGAATAAAACACACCCACTCAAAACAAAAGACAAAACAAAAATTGTGTCAGTATGGTGAATTAATGTTGTAAGCAAAAATAATTATTACAGAAAAAAACAATTTATATTGCGTAAAATTAACTGGAGAACAATTTATTTTGCACACAAGATTAACCGGAGAAATGAATTTAAATCAGCAACACCTGTCATATGTCCCTATCTGGCTCTAGTAGGGTAGGTTTCTATTATAGCATGTGGGTTTCGATCTAGACTCTGGGTATCCGAACTGTCGTTACTGGACTAGTAAGACATCGATTCGGGAGTATACGACCCCTTATAGCGGAGGTGTAACCTCACGGTGTATAAGGTTGGTATATCGGAAGGAGGATAAAATTCTGATCACGGAGCTGAATAACTCATGTAAGATCATGCCTCACTCCCACTTAAGGGTGAAAAGCCCGGGTAGAAGGCTTATGCATGAATGACAATTTATATCACACAAGAAAAAGCTACTTGTATTCTTTCTAAAAATTCATCCAATAATTATGGGAAAAATTAAATTCAAATTACTGTCCTAAAATTCCAAAATGCTACGTAAAATTAATTAGGTCTGACTCTCGATTTTTAAAATCCCCAGCAGAGTTGCCAAGCTATCGCGACCATGTTAAATTGGATTTTTCTTTATTTATCCTTAAAAACATTTTGGAGTCGCCACCGATCACTTCGAGGTAGACCGGACACCGGAAAAACATACCAGAGATTATGTCTTAAAAATTGGATTCGGGAGTCGGTTACGTGTAGGGAATGATTAGCACCCCTATGAACGCCCGTTATCGGTACCTTTAATTTTACGTGGCATTTTGGCATTTCAAAAAATAATTTAAATTTAATTTATTAATAATTATTAACTGAATTTAAATTCCGAATGCAGAATCCTTTTATAAGGAAATTCATTTTATTCGAATATGAGATTAAAAGCACCACATTAGGTGGCACCCTTATTCATATTTAAAAATGAATTTCCAAAATAAAAGGTTTTTAATGAATGTCCTTTTATTGTCTTGTTTATTTTAAGTATTAATCCTAAAAAAGGATCTAATTAATTATTTATACTATGAATATTAATTAATTTAATGACTTTTATGAGAAAATGACAATAGCTTGAGCACCTTCCATATATTTAAAGCCCTTAAATTAATCATATTCCTAATTAATTAATCCTTCTGATTAATTAAAGTTCTAGTCCTAATTAAGGCTCTAACAATTTAATAAATCAATATTATAAGTGAAAATGTATATTAAATGTTCACCTTTAAAACCAATGTTGAGATAACACCCCATTGTAAACAATAGAACACCATCCAAATTTGAGTCCCGAAGGTTCAATTTAATATGCATTTAATTATCTGCAATGTATTCTAATTAATCGTTTAATTTTAATTAAAGACTAAATTAATATTCAATTTTAAGTGAAATGCATACATTAAATATAATTTTTTAAAATCCATATTGTAAAAACACCCCATTGTAAACAATGGAACACCATCCAACTTGGATTCTAAAATTATATTTAATATACATCTAATTACTACAATTATCTACCTTATTTAATTATTGAAATCCTAATTAGAGAAACCTAACTAAGGCTCTAATAATTAATTAATATTATGTGATTAGGTCATCTAACAAATAATCCTACATGCTTAATTTATAACAAGCATCATATATATAAATTAATTTGCATTTAATTACATAAAACAAATAATAAATGACAAAATTAAAACAAATTGAAATAAAGCTAATTTTATTACTATTGGGACTAAAATGAACTAATTACAAAGTAAAGGTCCAATTACAAAACCCAGGGTGACCAAAACAAAAAGATTACAAGACTGGAAATTCAATTACAGAATATGGGGACCCAATTGAATGAATTACAAAGCTAGGGTCACAATTTAAGGAGAAAAATGACCAAACTGAATGATGGCAAAGCTTTGGGAAAAACCAAAGGCGATCCGTATGGGAATGCGCGGGTCATACCCGACCCATCTAGAGTGCGCGAATCCCCTTTCGTACCCGCTGCCAAAACGGCAGCGTTTCAACTCGGCTATAAAAGCCTCAAACTGAGTTGAAACGACCATTTCAACCAGTCTTCCTCTCTCTCTTTATTCTCTCTCCCTTAAATCTCTCTGAATACGAACACCCTGAACCCAGAAAATAGATCCAAGATGGATCAAAACCCATGGTTTTGGGGATAAACGTTCACCCGTTCTTTAAGAACGTGATGAACTTCATAAATCTCGGCCATGCTCCGACATCCACACTGCCGCTACTGGTTGGTTTCGACCAGTTCGCTGGCCACCGCCCAATAATCACCGACAACTGGAATTTAAATCCTGGCTGCCATACTCATCCGGTCGACCGCCGCGAGGCGGTTCTCGGCCGCCGCGCCGGAACTCTTTTGGAGCCCTAAAAACCCAAAAAATCAGTTTTCACCGAAAAACCTAGATCTAGCCAGATCCAATAGGATCCCCTTCTTCCCCGGCCTAGGCTACCCGTAAACCCAACCCTCTTCAACTCCGACCACTCTTAAAACTACTCCCAACCACCGTAGCATAAGATCGAAACGTTCCCCTTTTACTTTTATTTACTGATTTTTATATATATATTAATCGGACTTTGGCTATTGGCTTTTTTGCAGGGAATGAAAAGATAATGAGAAATGATACCTTCATGGTGGTTCAGTTCTCAGCATCTACGGTGGTCATTCATGCACCGACGACCGATCAGATATCCCGGATTGTTCGGCTTTCTAAGGTAACACTCCCCTCTCCCCTAATTATTATTATTATTATTTATTGTAACTAATTAATAATTAATTATTACTAACTCACACTCTCTCTCTTAGGTATTTATAGGGTGTCAAGCTTGTTGATGTAAGCGGAGACAGCTGGGTTCAAGGAAAACCACAATCTGTGGCATTGTTTTCGGGCCAACCAGAGAATTCCACGTGGCACTATTTGAGCGGGAAAGATGGGCTTTTTGATCCATTTGTGTTTCTTGGGTTAAAATGAGCGGGAAACCTAAATTTTGTGCTTGTAATGGGCTTCGGGTTTTGATGGATGTAATTGGACACTATTTGGATTTGTAAAAGGACATTTGGACATTTGTTTATGGACTATTTATTTATTTATTTATTATTTATCTATTTATTGGCCTTATTTATGTAATATATTCGAACCCCGGATAAAATACGGGTATTACAATGTTTTAGAAATTTTAGTATTTTTAAAGAAATTTTTAAATAAAATAAAAAATCTGAAAAATGCCAAGTGACAACACTGTGACACGAGCGTTGCGACAACTAATAAAAAAAGTTCAAGAGCTTAATTGAGTGTAAAAATAGTTCAGAGACTTAATTAATTTTTTTAAAAGTTCAAAGGCTTATTACACCTTAAACATTTTTTTAATAGTTTTAAGTTGATTTCAATATAGTATCCATTCATACTTTTTCTTAACCCTTTTATAAGGCATACACCTTGCAAACAAAGCTGCTCGAACATGAGTCTTCTATGATGAACATTATCCTCTTTTCCATAAGAACCTCTTGTTGGTTTCTTAAGTTTTATTTTAATGTGATGCAAGCCAACTAATCATGATATAAACCAAAAAAATACAGTGTACATGTATAATACATCATATATAAAATGAACAAATATATGTAAAGAACTACTTATGTATGATTTAGTTTGATGTATGGGTGAGCAAAACTCGACCCGACTCGAAAAAATTGATTTTTTTTTCAATTACGAGTTATTCGAGTCAAATCGAATAACTCGAAAAAATTTCAATTTCGAGTCGAGTTCAAATTTTCAAATTTCGAGTTATTCGATTTTTCGAATAACTCAAAAATATCCCCTTAAGTTACAGGACTAATTGCACATTTAACCCATGTAATTTTATTTTCAGTTTAATTTCAGTCCAGTCTTCTTTTTTATTTTTTTATTTTTGCCTTTTAATTTTCTTTTCCTTACAATTTGGCCACTTTCCAAATTTATTTTTTATTATATTTAATGCAATTTTTATTTGTATCTTTTATATTATGTTATTTATTTTATGTTTTTAATTTCCGTATTTAATTTATTACTTTTAATTTGCTGCACTTTTAATTTCCCACATTTAAATTTTTGCAATTTAATTTACGTATTTTATTCTGTTCGTCTCGACCTGCTTCCGAAATTTTAATTTATGCATTTTATTTTCCCTAAACATTTCCAAAATGTATTCAAAACAAAAAATCTCGCCATAAAAAAAACCCCCTTATACCTCAAAATTTTAGTTTTACAACGGTGCGTTTTAAATTTATCAAATATTTTCCTAAACCCTAAACTGAAAAATATATTTTGGGGCACTATTTTCCTCCTTCCAGTATCTTTGGTCTCATCTTGGTCTTACCTAGATAAGAAGGAGGTTTTTAACGAGGCCCGTAATTTAATGAAATGGCTCGAACTTATATGTATGTAGATCTCATATTATTAGAGAAAGTCGTTTAAATTTGAACCAAAACATACTATAATATTATAAATAGTTACAATTAAGATTTGTACATAAACTCGAAAACTCGACTCGATTCGAACTCACTAAACTTGACTCGAATCGAAAAAATTTCAAATTAAGTTCAAGTTGTAAAATTAGACTCGTCAGCTCGAATAACTCGAAATTTTTTGACTCGACTCGCTAACGCTCACCCCTAGTTTGATGGACACAAGTGAAGAAAACCTTTAAATTAATCATTGATATTGTACATTACACCCTGCCCATGATTGAGTATAATACACATTTAGATAATTAATTAATCCTATTATACCCCTAGTTTCCTAGCTATATTTGTTATTTAATGTTGTTTTTGGATGACCAAAGAGACTAAGAACAAGGACATGTTAACGTATTAGAATCTATCAAAGTATCCCTAACCCAAAATGATACATGGCAAATCTAACACTTAAAAGAGGTTGATTTTGGCAGATATTCAGAAAAACAACAGATTGAATAAAACTGTCCATGGTGTGATTAGGGTTCATAAATTTTAATTTATTTATTAAAAGTCGGACTAAGTTGGTACGGACTACAATATGTTTTATTAATATTTATATATGTGAAAAAATATTTTATGCACACAAGGACATAGCTAGGATTGAGGGTTGAGGGAAATCCATAAATGTCTGAAAGTAGAGGACAAATTCATAATTTATCTAATTTTTCTAAAAAATATATATAATTAAAAAGTAAAAAAAATTCTTGCGTGGAGGGGCAAGAGCCCCTTCCAGTTATATGCTACATTCTTCCCTGCATGCACCGACGCTGAAAAATTTGTTTTTCACAACCAGGTCTAATTTATGGTTCATAGGTTTAGTTTAGAGTTTAAGTTTTAGGAATATGAATTTAAGGTTAAAATTTAGGGTTAAAATTTATATTGTTAAGTTTAAATAGACATGTTTGTGTAAAAAATTACACTTGATAATACATCAAATATTAATCTTATATATATTTTATAATTAAATCTAGATAAAATATGTAATAACCCATTTTATCTGGGTTGGCCATTTACATATCCAGACCCCTAACCCGACCCAGAACCATAACCTAACCCGACCCAACCCGGGAAACCAAAAACCCTAATAACCAAAAAAACCTAAATAACCAAGCCACCAATCTGTCGCGCCGCCGCCGTCGCCACTCTCCTCCATTACCGCCGCCGGTAACCCATTTCGAGCCAAACCCTAAACCAACTAAATCCCTAATCCCCAAATCAACCCAAAAATAAAAATATCAAACCCTATAATATAATAAAAACCTAAACATGTCCCTAAACCTACCCTATCACCAACCCCATACCCTAGCCGACCTACCATCTGCAAAATCCCATGAAATCCGCTGCATCCAGATCTGCAAGAAGCAATAAAAAATTAGGGGTAGTTTATTATCGGTTGATATAAACCAAAGTGAAAACAGAGAAAAAGGGGGCTTTTTAATCAGAGAGATCGAAGAGAAGAAAGAGAGATCGAAAAAGGAGGATTTTTCGGTTCTAAAATAGTTGTAAAAAGGAAAAAAATTGTAAAAGTTTTTAGTGAAATCTAAAATATTTCCAAGAAATCTCAGTGCAAAAAACCAATCTTTATTTTTTATTTCGAATCAAGTAAAAACAAAAGAGGTTTTCCAGTCTTAAAATAAAAACGTTGTTTTGTTTTGTTGTTTCTTAAATCTCGAAAAAAATCAATAAAGGGAAAAAGAGGTTACGAACCTCACTGAGCCGGTTGAGCGCCGTCGAAAGGATGGCGTAATGCCGCTGTGAGGCCATTATCGATGAACGACGGCGATAACGAAGGGAAGAGCGGGCGTCGGCCTATGTTGAAGAGGAGAAGAGATGAGAAAAAAGCTTTTAGGGTTTTTTATTACATTTGAAATGAAAAAATATAACAAAACCTTTGTTTTAAAACCCAGCAACCAAAACGGTGCCGTTTTGGCTCAACCCGACCCGCGGTGACCCGGTAACCTGGAGGATCCGCGCACCTTTTAATGGGTTAATTACACACCCAGTCCTCCTTTTTTACACACCCACTGTTGTTCCTCTTTAATTTTAAGGCTCCAATTTACATATATTTGCTTTTTAACTTTGTTATTTTCTGTTCTTTTCATTTCAATCCTTTTATATGTGTATTCGATATATTATATATTACTATATATTCTACATATTTTATGTGGTATATTATGCTAATTATCAAATATTTATTATACTATAAGTTATTTAATATACATATATAGTGTTATAATATGTATTTATTACGTGTATTATATATGTAATTTTTGGTATGTAAAATATGTTTTATATTATATTATGTATATGTTATATTTTCTTAAAAATAAAATGTTGAAGTATTATATATATGTATAATTATTTGTACACATTACTATATTATTATATTAATTAATATTTACCTCTTATTATGTATTAAATATATATATCTATATATATATATACATGTTATAATTTTAAATATACGTATGATATATATAACTTTATATGTTATTTTATATATATATATGTATTTAATGTTTATATTTTATATACGTGTCCATACTTATTACATTAATCACTTTATAATTTGTGTCTTGTTCATACTTTTTAATTTATTCGCATCATATATTCAGCGTTTTTGAATCAAAAAAATATTTTTAAAGAAATAAATTTTTAATTTCAAATCAATATTTTTTTAAAACATCTATAAATCACATCCCGGGCATAAAGGGATGTGATTGTTTTTCAAATCTTTTAAGAAAACGAGAAACCGTGTCCTGGGCGTAAAGGGATGCGGTTCTCTCGATATTTTCGGCATTTAAGAAACATATTTTAAATTTTAATCGAATTCCCAAATTTCCAACGCCAAGACATTAAATAATCGACTAGGTACCAATTTTGGGCGGTGTGAGGGTGCTAATCCTTCTACATCCATAACCGACTCCCGGACTCAAATTTTGAATCTCTGGTTTTTCTTGGTGTCCGGTCTACCATTTTTAAATGATCGGTGGCGACTCCACATTTGTAATTTCAAATTTGGGCGAGTTTTTCAAACAAAGAACATAATTTTTTTTAAAAACCCGAACGAATAAAATAAAAAAAGTGAGCGCCGGACGGATTTGGGTGCTTACAAAATACTTTTTCACGTAAACAGTAATTAAAAATAAATAACCATACGATTTAAGTACGTAGATCAAATTGCACGAGACGTAGAAATAACAGTGTATATTATTGTAGAAGAAAAAAAACGATGAAAATATGTACTCAGAAAGCATAAATTGGAGCATACAATAATAAAATGATAACAAACGTCCTGTCTTTCCAAGAGGACAAAAACTTGCACATCTCGGTAATGAAAGGCAGTGAACTATGAATTGCACATGAAATCCATGATTGGGTTTTGAGAGTAGAGAGAAAATAAAAATTCATGCAATCCATCTGATGTTGAATAGGTAAGGATTTTGGATTGGAACAAGCTCTAGGATCGAGCGTTCGATCAAGTCGAGATAAAAACTTTAAGTTTTTTGAGTTTAGGAATCTTATTTTACAATTCAAACTTTATTTGAATTTTTTTATTTGAGTCGAGTTTATAAAATTCTGTCGAATCGAGTTTTTGAGTTTCTATACAAATTTAATTGTAATTATTTATAATGTTATAATAGATATTGATTCCAATTTAAACGATTTTCTATATCCATATACGACATACATATATTCATTTCTTTTATATTTTCACATGCGATATGCATAATATATTAGGCAGAACTGAGTGACTCAACTTGAACTTGAAAATTACTCAACTAATTATTAAAAAATTCGAGTTATTCAAGTTATTCGAATTTCCATTTTATAACTCAAAGTTTATTTGAAATTTTTCGATTTGAATTTATGAAATTGCGAGTTGAGTCAAAACCAGTCGAATTTTTCGTGTTTGAGTCAAGTTGAATAATTCAAACTTTTTCGAGTCGAATCGGGTTTTGCCCTCCCCTAACAAGTCCCCTCTCCTAAACGAGCCTGCACTGGTTTCAAAATTAATAAAAAAGTTACCAACAATTGGTTAATCTAGAGGATGAGATGCTATATCCCTTAAGAAAGGTCAAATGCTCTAATACTGACGTTTTGAATGTAAAAAAGTAGGTTAGAAGGGCCGCCCCAATAATGTGTATCTACAAAAATTTAACTCGAATTAATTGACTAACGGATCATCTATCAATGATTATACCAAACAAAGAAAATCATATCAATAATTTTTAAATATTACGATACTAATTATCTCAATTAAATTAAAATTTAATTAACAAAATCAAAAACTATTAATTTTTTATTACAACTTTGAAAAAAGTGTTAGGTATCTGCAAATTTTTTAAGATTAAATTTGAAGTTATGGTAATACCCAAAACGGGATTAGTATTTATTTGGATGGCTCTCGTCAATAACAGCTGTTGTGAACCGAACAACCAATTGGATTGTGTTGAATTAACCATGCTACGTATTGCCATTCTTCCTACATCATTAACATTATTTTTCTTGTTAATAAAGCAAACTTTTTTTTAACAAATTAAGTTAAATTAAGTAAGAGCTTAGATAATATACGAGTAATATTTACATAGGAAAGGAAAAATCTGTTTAAGAATTTTTATATAGATTACACATATTTAAAGGTTGAATTAATAACTCGAAAGTAATAAAATTTTGGATAAAAATAAGGAGGGGACCAGAGGTCCTTTGTCTCTAAACGATAAAATGTTTTGTATTATTTATTCAAGAAACAACAAGTTGCTACAATAAATATTATCCTCCAAAGATAGGGATCAAACTATACAGTTAAAGGATCCCCATACACTGCACAAATGCCTATCATCTCTATTGATACAAACTATGTTCTTTATACAACTAACAGATCTATTTACTCCTCTAAAATATCCACACTTCATTTCCTCCCAATGGCATAGATAAAACTACACCAAGCAACGAGCGACCCTTCAGATTACAAATAATCCACTGCATCTCAGCACCCCAATGCTCCATGCACCTCTGTAGATCACACAATCTTAGAACTGAGTTACATACTTCCACAGAGAACAAGCACTCTGAAAATAGATGAGCCTTGGAATCTCAAGCAGCAAACATTCATCCTCAGAAGCAATTCCCATATGTACCAATCGAGTCTGTCCAAAATGGCCATTCAAGCTATTATAATAGAGTGGTTGAGAATATGAAATGAGAACTGGACTACTTTTTTTCCATTCAATCTTGCTCCTTTTATCTCGGATCCAAGAGGTTTGAACCACAGACCAGTCTACAACAGTATTGAAGATTGCCTTAGCTTCTTCTCTCAACTGTAGAAGCTTTTTAACAATCCAACAAAATTGGGGCTTACCATTAATAGTCTAATAATTCATTTATCCAAGCAACCAATGAGATCCCTCGGCAGCAAGGATATTTCTCACAAGAAAGAGAAGGTGTGTCTTATTTCAACATTTGATGCTTTTCAACCCAAGCCCCTTCAGATTTTAAAGATCAAATCAGGCTCCACCCCACACGAGCACCTTGAGATGAACTATCATATCCTTTCCAGAAAAAAACGAGTGCATAACTGCTCAATCTTCAAGTTGACAGCTTTAGGTAAAATCAACTGCTTGCACCAGTAGTTAGTGATGCTAAAGAGGACAGCTCGAATAAGTTGTAATCTGTCTCCATAACTCAACTTCTTGCTCGACTATATGCCAAGCTTCCCCTTAATCTTCTCCAACAATGCATGACAATCCTTCTCCCTTAATTTCCTTTTTACTAAAGGTACTCCCAAATATCTCACAGGTACTGCCCTTTCCTAAATCCTATGACAGATTGAATGACCTCCAAATTCCTCCCAGTGATCCCACTCGCATAGAATTCAGTTTTAGCCACATTACGTTTCAGACCAGATATATCATAAAAAGCCTCCAACACACTCAATACCCCAGTAATCAAATCCACATCTCCTTTGCAAAAAATTAACAAATCATCCGCAAAGCACAATGAGTAAGGGATACGCTTTTGCACTTTCGATGATATTTGAATATTCCCTTGGCAGCAGCCATGTTTAACATGGATGAGAGCATATCCATTAGCAACCGTCTGATCAACCATGTTTAACATGGATGAAGCTTGTTGTTGATGCAATGCAGGTAGGGGTAGACCCATCTATCCAAGCTATTTTGAAATCTAATGAAGTTGAATTTCCTTCTTTTCAAGCTTCTGTGCAAAAGAAGAAAGGTAAGAAAGGGAAATATAAGAAAAGACTTGGTGGATCCTCTGCAAAGTTAGGTGAGTTTAATGGAAATAATGGCACTGAGGGAATGACTAGGCAACCTAGGACTGCATCCTTGTGTGTAGTTATTCTTCTGCGTGAGATAAAATCAAAGAAAAGGGATCATGTGGATAAGATTAAACAAGTGAATGAGATAACTACTGTGACAGGTAGAGGTGGTAGGGTTGAACCTTCTTTATTATGTCTGTTAGCTTTTGGAACATAAGGGGATCTAACAATCTCTTAAAGCAAAGCAGAGTTATGAAAAGACTGGTTAAGCAGAACGAGGAGGTGATTTGTTTTCTAGAAACTAGAATAAGGCAAAATAAGGCATTTGAAATTGTTGCTTCTTTTCAGGATGATTGGAATGTCTATTGTAACTATGATCAGGATGCTAATGGAAGGATTTGTTTACTGTGGAGGAAACATTTGGATTTCACTACATTATAGCAGGATGATCAGACGATGTCTCTGATTGCTAAACAGAGTGGAAAGAGGTTTGTGATTACTGCAATTTATGGTAGGTATGGTGACATCTCTCGAAGATCATTGTGGAGCCAGTTGAAAGATATTAAAGATGATATTGGAGATGTGGCATGGATAGTAGGATTTCAATGTCATTGTAGATGCAAGTGAATGCTCAGATTTTGATTTATTGGGGTCCTATTGCACATCTGATATGGAAGGGTTGGTGAATTGTATGGAGGATCTTGGCTTGATTTATCACCCGTTTGTTGGTCCTTTCACATGGTCCAACAAACAGGGGGATAATGTTTTAGCTCAGAAATAAAATAGGATTTTGATTAATACTCAATTGCTTCATGATTTTATCGATTCCTTTGTTGAGTTTTTAGCACCTAGGGATTCTGACCATTGTCCCGCAGTTGTATGGCCATTTAGAGAGGTGCGGGCTAACAATATTCATAACAAAAGATTACAAGCAGATCATTCAAAAATTTTGGCAGGAGGAGGTAGAAGGGGATCCTATGAAATTAATTTTTACTAAACTCAAGAGGTTGAGCTTTAATATTTGGTCCATTAAAATTTCAACTTTTAAAACTAAGAAAATGGTAAAAAAATCTTTTAACTCTTAAAGATAATAGTTTTCAGTTTAGTCTATTAATTATTTATCATATTAAACTAAAATGATAATTAATTATATTTTGTTATGAATATTTATTTACGTTGATGTTGATTATGATTAAAATTCTATCTTTATCTATTAAATAGGAATTTGATGTACTTAGGGTTCTTTATTGCCAATAAATATTGAGCTCGAAGAAGATATTGTATACAACTTCATATTGAGATGAAAAGCTTAAGCATGTTCAAAAAGAATATGTGTAATAAATTTATGAACAACGTTACAATATAAGATAGGCCTAAATTCCCTGACACTACTAGGATTAAGAGATTTAGACACTAAAACCAAGGTAGTGGCATTAAAAGATGGCAATAACCTAGAGTGCTCAAAGGAAAAGCTCATAACATTCAACAAGTCTTCACCAACAATATCTCAAGCTACCTTAAAAAAGAGAGAAGTATAGCCATCAGGTCCAGAGACCTTATCAGAATTCTACTCAAACATGACATCGTTAATTTTCTCTCTTGTAAACCTTTTCTAAAATGCATCTTTGACAGCATCTGAACATGCGAGTCCCAACAGCTCTTTTAACAGTTCAGCAGTAGCACAAAAGACCAACCTATCTTTAGCTCTTAACAATTTTTCATAAAAATCAATTGTCTCAGCAGAAATCTGATCAGAAGTGTCTAAGACATGTCTTGGATTGTTAATAAGAAACCTGATAGCTTGCCTATTCTACTTGATAGTTACCATTGAATGAAAAATCCACAGTATTCTGATCCCCCTCATGAATCTAGAAAATTTCAACCTTTTGCCTAAGGAACCTCTCTAACCACTAACTCATTATAGTTACCAAATAAGCATTCCAACTGGATTTCTTCCAATTAAACCCTTTTTTCTTTACCTTCAGAGATAACTGTCCATTTCTACCAGAATTAACACCTATTGAAACAAACTTTAAATGTTTAAGCTTCACGAAAAAAAAACTCATAGGGTTAGCAAAATGTTGAGAAACCTTCAAATTATCAACAACAATACTAAGAAAATATGGATCTCTAGTCCAGAACTTGAAAAATCTAAATGATTTAAGATACGAAACTTACTCCCTATCAAGCTATATGAAACTAGGATAGTGATGAGAAGAAGTAGGGGCTAAGAAATCCACCCGAGCTTGAGGAAAGGTAGCCATCCAAGAGGGAGACACCAGAACTCTATCAAGCTTCCTAACAAAATAAGTTCCTTCTTGGTGATTGGACCATGTAAATTATGGACCCTAAAAGTATGCTCTAGTAAACCAATGACCTCTAAACAGTGGTTGAAATCTTCCATGTCATGTTACAAGGAACTACCCCATAGCTTCAAAACTTTCTTCCTGACATGTCACAATATTAAAATCTTCAACTGCAAGAAAAGGAAGGTCTCTAATTAAAACGAAAACTCATTTGACCGCTTCTTTAACTAACTTTGTCTCCATACTAACCCCTTCCTAAGTCGGACAAATCCAAGCACTAACCTTCAGAATCAGCATATTGCATGAATTTTGTAAGGTATGAAGAGCTCCTAAAATCTAACTAGAAATGTTCTTCTCATTATCATTGCCAGTTGGAATTACATTCATTTCATCAACTCCTGATGCAGCCAAAACAATCTCTGTTGACTCCCTACTTTTTTAACTCTCAATACCAATAGGATCCACATCGAAGCAATTCTAAACAGAAACAACCTTATTAGTCACTAGAGAAACTGTTTTAGTAACCCAAACCTTATGAGATACTTTTTCACGCTCACAATTCTTCTTGTTATGCCCAAAAACATTGCAATTAGAGCATCTCAAAGGGATCCATGGGATCTTAACACCCACGGAAGCGAAAAACCATCACAAAGGTGCACGTGAATAAATCTTGGAATCCTGAAATTCGAAACAATCTTCATGCATGTAACACCCTCAATCCGGTTTAGAAGAAAACCGAAATCAAATATGTCACTTCAAGAAATTCAAGAAACACGTAACCAACATTTAAGACTTTCAAAGAAAATCCAGATCAATTGACAAATTTTTGTTTTCTTAGGAATACACTTTAACCATATAACTTAATTAAATCATGCCACACACTTAATTTATGTTACAAACCAGGCTATAGCTCAACTAGTATGAAACTGTTTTCATATCTCGCCCATTATGATATATCAAGCATAGATGAAATACATGGGTTCAAAACTATTTAAATGTTGGGAAGGTCTGTAACCCCCTTGACCCGGTCTAGCCGCCAGACCGAATCGAGGAAGCTACATTAGGTTTGCCACAGCAAACCGAAGAGATTCAACAAAACCCGGTCCATTTTTTTCTTTTTATCTTGTTTAGATGCCAATTATTAGTCCTATGTGTACATGCATCACTCAGGTATAACCCCACCTCAATCGGGCATCATTTTGACATCCAATTGATCACATTTGCAATTCAGGGATCAAATTGCAAATACTGGAAATTTGCAGGATTTAAGCCACTTTTAATATACCAATCTTTAATTAGTCAGGTTCTGATCATTCATCTCAAATTGATCATTCAAGCTCATGTAATTGCATGGACAAGATTCAGGGACTAGAATGCAAAGAAAGCAAAACTACCAAGCCAACATTACAGAAAACGGCCTCGGGTATCGGTACGGGTGTCACCGTACCGATACGCATAAAAATGCCCCATACCGATACACCACGGCAGGTATCGATACGCCATAACGAACTTACCTAACTTTTGAATTTTTTCAACAGACGTACCGGTACGCTTACATGGGTATCGGTACACGAGTTTGGATTGAAAAAGTGAAATTCCAGAGACTAGAACGTGTACTGATACACCATTTCCTGTATCGGTACGCCAGGCCAAAAATCACCTAGGCGTACCGGTACTCCCTTACGCGTACCGATCCCTCAGGCCAAAAAATGCCTAGTCGTACCGATACGGTCTCTCGCGTATCGGTACGCCTGGACCTGTAATGTCACAATTTGCTGGTTTTTCATCTCAAAAACATTCTCAAACCATTCCAACATGCTTATAACACCATACCAACATGCCATACATATCACAAGCCAACTAGCAACTTCATTCCTACAGCACAACAAGCATCAAGCATCAAAAAGGAATCTATAGGCATGCTTCCTAATGTCCATTCAAGAAACATGTCAAAAAGGTAAACCAGCATCAAAACAAACTTTAAAGGCCATTTACAACCCAAGAGAAACTAAAGAAATATGCTTAAACAGGGAGTCCCACAAAACATCTCCCAAAACACAATAAGCTCCCCATTGCCCTTATTCATTATAGTCTAAACCAAAACATACTTTGGAAACAAGTCTTGCCAAGATCCCCTTGCTTCTTGTTGCCTTCCAAGACCTCAATTATCTGCATTGATGGGCAACAAGAGCGTAAGCACACAAGGCTTAGTGAGGAGTGCTCAAAACAAACACCATCAATGCATTTAAAACCATTTATTTAACATCATCTTTTAAAACATCATGCCTCTTTTAAAACATGCACTTACATCATTAAAACCAGCATTTTAAACCATATGCTACATGTATCATTAATCAACAGCAAGTCACATTGCTAACCCTCTACTTAAGCCTTCCCATGCATTACTACCAAATGCAAAGCTTAAGGAGAAACATGTATAAATCACATTTCACAACTTAAAACATTTCAATGATACATAACAATTATATTGGCTTTCAAGTGATCATTAACAAGTTCAATAACAAAAGAGTTCATCGGATACACGGATTCAACAAGTGTTAACCCAACACTTCAAGCCATCTCAACCGAAATAGCGATACAATCACAATCGCGATACATTAACAACCGGGTACAATATCAACCGGGTATACTTTCAACCCACAGGGATACCCATCCCTCTCATCAGTTAGATGCTTAACCCACTAATGGGAGTATTCAGTACTGTTTAACCCCTCTACCATTAGGGTAATTGGATGGAGCATTCGGTACACCGTATAAACCCCTCAACATCCAAGGCGACTTATTTACAGTGCACTCAATCCTATTGCCGGTCAACTATATCCGATAACAATTTTAAAACCACATCGCTTGCCAATATAATTAACCATTTAAACATTACATCAATGTTTTTGACAAGCATTAAGCCAAACCTTTTCCAAAGCAATAACCATGCTTTAAACCACAGGTATAAACCATACTTACAAGGTTCACTTACCATGTGCACCCTTCAGCAAAACATGCTTAAAAACAGTATATCGAATACTTTAAATCATGCTTATACAGTAGGTAACATGTAAATCAAACAAGTGCATAAAAACCATTTAACACTAGTACGACCGAGAGAGTAAAACCACTTTACTTACTTCCGAGCTTAGGTAAGCGTTTCAAGCTCTACCTAAACTCCCAAAAACCACCTTTAAAACATTCCAAAGCTGGAATACACGTTTTTACTCACCGATACGCGAAACTCAAATCGCCGACGCGAAAACAAGTATCTGAAGCCTCCTACCTTCTCCAATCACTTTCGGATCAACCTCCCATGTTTTACCACAAAACAACAGAGGATTAATGCATCATAATGCATTTTAAACACAACAACCACAATCCTTCTCGTACTCCCACAAAACCCTCATAATTAACCCTTCACAACAAACGAAAACATAACCAAAACACTTCGATTCACAACCCAGCCAACATCTATCATCCTAGCATCATTTTCAACACCATAACACATCTAAAAACAGATCCAAGACAACCTACCACCTCCAGCAACCCTTCAACCATAGATTCAACACAAAACCTCAAAACTAACAACCTAAACAAATAGAGACTCTTAAGTTTCGGGATTCCATTGATAAAAATCACTTATCAACATTGTTAAACATCCAAAATATGAATCACATCACCATTACTTACTGGAAATCAGATTCAATTCGCGAATCAACTCATTTTCCCCAAAGATCTCATTAAATCATTAGAAAATCATCAAAATCAGATTATAAATGCAAAAGCAAGGATCAAATGCTTGGGAATTTCAATAAATAACCATACAATAGATGAGATCTCGGACCTTACCCCTATTGTGAAGTTTCTCCCTCAATTGATTTGTGAAAAGCTAAGAAATCACAAGATTAATGTGAGATTTTGTATAAACAATCTTTGTAAAACAATTTGAAACAATAAAATCAAGTTAGAAACCACCTCACCTCTGGAAATTTGATGAAATCTGAGTGTTTGGCTGAGGAGAGAATAGAGAGAAAAAGTTGAGAGAAAATGACGTGATTTTTGTTTAAGAAAAGATAACCACATTTTTAACAAAATCCACTTTAATTATTAATTAAAGCACATGTTTAAATTAGTTAAATTAAGGGAGAAACTTTCAGAAACAAATTGGTAAAATAGCTCCTTATAAAGATTCTAAGTATTTGACCCTTTTCATTTTAGTCACTAGAAAATCACAGTTTTCAAAACTTTCATTTTGGTCACTAACCAAAATATCCACCTTCCAAAACTAATTTTTTAGAATTGATTCCACCATTATTAAACATATAATTAATAATGATTTTTTAAACATTTTCCCATAATTTTTCCAACACGAAAAATATACGATCCCGAAACCAACTCAAATCTCTACTCCGGTCCACCGAACCGTCTAATAACCTACTAAACCGCTAAGCCCTAAAACCGGGGCGTTACAAGGTCAATCCTCAACTTTACATCATGTACAAGATATAAATACATTAAGCAACACACTTTAAAGCATAGGACAAGATCATTCAAATAAGTGATTATACCTTTACATAAATATTCAGAATAAGCCTATTCACATATACATGATTTTCACTCAAAGAGTATATAAATATGTAGGTATTTGATCAAGTATATCTATTAACTCAATAAGATTTTCAACAATCAATAAAAGACATTACTTGCCATGTAAGACTTTTCTATAATTCATTAATTAAACTATAAACTTTCTTGGCTTATCCTGATTGAAGGTTAACAATATACAAAATACTTGACACACTAGCATATGATCTAGATGTATCATCACATGATTTACTTATTAATTAAGGTATCAATTTGGCATATTACAACGTAGATTACTTGTCAAATAAGGCATCAATTATTCGAACTAACATATACATGTATACATAGATATGTTTCAACCAAGCATATATATATATATACATAGCCAATCCAATGAACACGCATATACTAAGGTATTTACAAGCATATATCTTTTACCAAGGGATTTTCAAGAAGCTCATTGGATACATATTACTTGTTATTCAAATTATTACAAAAAACATATATAAACATTCTATTTAGTTAGCATTTCCATGCGTAGCAGCCCCATTCCATTCACTTAGCTTGAGCATACATACTACTATAATATTTACTAATTAATTAATCAAAATGATCAACCAACAATAAATATTTAAATAATTTCTAAGAATAGATAAGCCATCCAAACTTTACCATGATTAATGCTATGCTACATGTAGCGACATTTTTGAAATAAAAAAAATTGGATTTCAATAAAAAACATTTTTTGGGGTCTTTGAAATATTTGATTCTTAGGGTTTTTCTTTTTTTTTTTGGAATTTGGGGATGTTGAAAGGTGTCGCTAAATATTTTGGATTTTTTTTTTGAATTCTTAGATTTTCGGAAATTTTGAAGATTCGGGGGATTTTTGAAAATCAATTTTTGAAAATAAAAATGATGGGGAAATAGTTAATAAAAGAATTGAAAATATTTTAAAATGAGGAAAATGATTGGAAATTTTTTAAAAAGTTTGAAAATAAAAATGATGGAGTCGCCACCGGTCATTTTAAATGGGGTAGACCGGACATCGAAAATGAAACCAGAGATTTGATTGAAAATGAGTTCGGGAGTCGGTTACGGATGGGGAAGGATAAGCACCCCCATTCCGCCCAAAATTGGTACCAAAAATTAATTACCGCTTTTTAATACTGAATTTTCCAAATTAAAGTGACATTTAAATCAAAATTCAGTTATACGTGCGAGTAGACTTTAAGGGTCCGTTTATTCGAGGATAAACCGAAGAGCTACCATCACTGCGTTTATACTAACTTCGTTTATCCTCAAATAAAAGGACGCCGCATTGACAGTTTATATTTCCCGGACGCAAAATAACAACATGATAAACAATACGAGAAAACTAGGCAGCATAAATCGAACATGTAATAGGACACACAAACATGTGAACAATAGTAATTAAAAGCGTGTGTATATATATATAAAACGAAAGAGACTATATGAATATACAAGCTAAATTAAATATTAATATATGTATATACTGTGAAACAGTATGTATATATAATATATGGTTTTAAAAAAACAAAATATATAGATACTATATACTACGGGACATATATTATACATATTTAAAACCTTTAATATACTACTATATAGTATAATAATACATACATATATATATATACAAGAACAAACCAACATATTAGACAAAATAACTTAAAAGCATAAGAAACATATATTAGAACGGAAAATAAATATGCAAATGTAGAAGGACCAAATGTGCAATTTATCAATAGCAAAACTAATTAAATCAGGGAAGAGGGACCAAAATAAAAGAACCAAATGGACTCAAGGGTCCAAAAATAGAAATTAACCACTGGAAGCCAGACCGGAGCCACAATGGGGACGCAATTGCAAATTTGATGGAAGTTTCTATGACTGCGGAAGGAAATTAGAGAGACGGAAGGATTAATGCGGGTGAATACTTAGGGGCAGAGGGTTTAAAATGGTAGATAAACCTTTTTAATATTTTAAAACGACTATAAAAGATGACTTTTGGCCAAAAAAATAGGCCCTTCGAGCCATTTGATAAAAGCCAGACTTCAAACCTTAAAAAAACTATGTTTTCTTTTTGAAAATAGGAAGAACGCCACCGTGCGTTCTTCCTCGAACCCAGAAATCAGCCGCCACGTTCTGTCGTGCCGAAGACTTAAACATCCCACCAAAATCCTAAAGTCGTTGTAAAAATGCTCCTTCTTCCTTAACAACCAAAAAAAGGTCTCACCAAAGGAAAATAGTCTCAAAGGACTCATTTTTCTCTAAAAATAAACCTTTCGATCCAACCTAAACAGCTCACCCTATTCGATTTTCATTGGGAAATCGAGGCTTATCACCGCCGATATTGGAAGGCAACGAGGGAAAGAGACCGGAAGGGTGAAAACTCTCAAACCCTAACTACTTTATTACTTTTTTATGCATGCAAAAAAAAAAAACAATACCTCTGAAGCTTTTTGTTTGTATTTCTCTATGTAAATGTCCCCGTAGGGTTTACAAGTATTTTGGTTTGGCTATATAGCCAAGGATATTACATAAAAAAATGAAAATTCGAGAGGTTGTTGCTGTGCTTTGTTTTTATTCATGTGCTGCACTGAAATTGTCTATGTAATGTTTGGCACCCTGTGTATTTTTGCTTAGTGTTGTCGGCTCTGATCTGTGACCTTTGTTGTTTTCATGTCACAGCCACTAGAGGAGGGGACCAAGGCCTGCTGCGCACTGGAACGACTATCGTACGAGTTCAGATGGGGACCAGTGGAGCGGGGCAACTCGATGGTCACGAGAGAGCTGCACGCGCGTGTGGTGTCAGGTGAAGCGTTGCGAGTAGGCGCGTGGGCGAGCCGGAGATCCGTGTGTGAGCGCGTGAAGCACTGAAAGCTTCCTTGGCATTAACCTTGGCCGTTGGATCTAGGGGCAGATCTAACGGTCCCAATGTAGCTGTGCAGGGATAAAAAGGGGCAATTAGGGTTTCTGTTAGCCAAATGTACTAGGGTATTTAGGTCTGGGCCATGTTGGGCCGAATTGTAATATATTTTTTGGGTTTTAGATATTTTAAATGGACTGTAAAAGACTTTTGGGCCTTATTTATTTATATTATTTAATTATTTTCTATTTTCAATTTTTATTTAGATAATAATAATAACAATATAAAAATAAGAATATAATTGATATATATATATATATAAACAAAATAGCATAATAATACGATAGTAATAATAAAATGTGATAATAACATTAGTATAATATAATAACTATATAATAGTAATGACATAAGAAATAGTAACCACCATAATAATAACAATAATAACAATGATAATGGTAACAAAATACTTATAGTAGTGATAATAATAATAATAATAATAATAATAATAATAATAATAATAATAATAATAATAATAATAATAATATAGTAATGATATATAATAAAAATAGGTAATAGTAATAATATAAGTAATAAATAATAGTAGTTAAAGCCAAATGATAATAAAGATAATATAATAATATGGTGTAGTAATAATACTAATTAAAATATAGTATTAGTATAGTAGCAAATAATAACAAGCCCATTATTGAAATGAAAAAGAAACGAAAACGAGCTCGGACAAAATTAGTGATTGCAGCTGCCCCTCTTTGCTCATCCTTGTGTTAACAAGGATGGAGCAAAGAATAAAATCACTAATTTTGTCCCACTTCCTTGTTTGCGGTTCGAGACTCGAATCACCATGCACCGAAGGTCTTGTTGATGGTCCGAGAAATAAAGCCTGGCTCACCAAGCACATGAGAGGTCTTACTGATGGCCAAAAATGAAGATCCAACACTAGAGGATTTACGGATAACCTAGCTCACCACGCACATGAGAGGTCTTACTGATAGCTACAAAGTGATGTCAAACGCTGAAGGATTTACTGACGGTCTGGCTCACCAAGCACATGAGAGGTCTTACTAATGGCCAAAAATGAAGGTCCAACACTGAATGGTTTACGGACAAGCTAGCTTACCACGCACAGGAAAGGTCTTACTGATGGCTGAAAAATGATGTCAAACACTGGAGGATTTACTAACGGTCTGGCTCACCAAGCACATGAGAGGTCTTACTGATAGCTAAAAATGAAGGTCCAACACTAAAGGGTTTAAGGACAAGCTAGCTCACCACGCACATGATTGATGGCTAGAAAATGAAGTCGAGCAGTAGAGGCTGCTGATAGTCTGGAATATCATGCATCGGAGGCCTTACTGATTCTCAAGAAATAAATGTCAAGAACTGAAGGCTACTGATATATTAAACTTTCAACACTGAAGGTTGTCAGTACAAAAAGTAAACCGCGTACTGAGGGCTTTGGTGTAAATCTTGAAGTAACACCTGAAGTTTTGCTAGATGGGCTCTTCTTGATGGGAACCCTTGATTCTTACTGGGTAAGTTCTTCTCGTTGGGAACTCTCAGTTCTTTGTCGTGATCCACTTTTCAATAAGTCGCGGATCGAAGTCTTTGCTTGGTTTGACGAAAGTGTGAATTAATATCTTGCTGTAATCTACTTCTTCCAAAGTGAAGTTGTAGATTAGAATCTTTGTGAATCAGTGAATACCTGTCAAAAGATAAAATGATTTGATGCATGTGTTAGCGTGCCCCTTAACCTAAGGATACCTAACTATATGATGAATGAATGCTAATTGAGGACCACTTGAAAGAGTCTTATTTTCCAAGGAAGTTGATTGAAAAATCTCGGTCTTGTTTTTTGACTAGGTCCTATTGTGGCTGCAATATCCCATCTCACACTCGGGTTCAACCCTTTTAAAGTGTCTCTTCAGAGCTACCATTCTAGATTGTTCTTCTTGAACTTTGCTCAATTGGTTAATTTGTGTCTTGGGGGTATTTCAACTGATTTATCGTCTTCATGCCCAACAAAATTTTGCCCCAAAAATTTTATTGCTTACTCTTGCTTATTTGTTGCTGGCAAATTTCTGACTTCTTCATCAAGCAACTGGATCAAAAAGCCTTCTTTTGTCCATTCTGACTCGGGATCTCAAGTTTTAAAGTTCTCGTTATCTTGCAAACAGAGTTGCCCCATTCTTCGAAGGATACCTCATCACCTCAAGCCTCATATTTCCCCTTCAAGTTTGGGCTTTATCAATCTTTGTCAACCTAAGATGGTCATTTGCATAAAAAACCTTACAGTTTTGAAAACAATTTTTGAATAAATGGATTTTGTTTAAAAGGGACAGTTTGCCAACTGATACTTTAATGAATGATGCATTTTTAAATTAATATACAAGGCTTAGAAATCCAAAATAGAAGGAAAAAGAAAAGGATTCCTTGGATATCAAATGTGAGAGCATCTTAGATTCAACTCTTGGTGATCAAAGGCTTTTCTTTGAATGTTGTGGCGATATTTGAAGTTGTGATTTCCTTCTCAGGTGGCTCGGTTCATCCTCACGATTATGGCATTTGCTTGATATGTTTGAAAACTACTCCTAGTTCTCAACACTTTTCTCCTTTTATAATCATCCTTGATAATTTGGGGTATAAATGTAAATTGAAAATTAATTACAATTATGATTGTGCCAGTGCCTTCAAAGATCCATCACTAACGCTAGGGTATTGAACGAGTGGAATCTAGTTCCTTATTAGATTTGTTCTCCCCCCACAGTTCCATCAGGATGTTCCGAGACTTATTTGATTGTTCATTGATTCTTAAAGATTTATCTCTGATGCTGGGGTATTAAACTGGTGGAATCTAATTCCTTATTAGATTTGTTCTTCCCCACATCTTTATTATTTAGTTCTAGACATATTTTTTAGTGTGTTAAAGGAATTCTCAAATTCAAACAACTCTGTCGGTCTTTTCTAAGAGATTTTTCATCATCGAACATTATCAAAAGAGTAGTAGTCTTGTTTCTCGCGCTTTACTGACTTGAGCGTGCTAAGCAAGAAATCATACTTCATTGTGATCACAACATTCGATTAATCAATGTCACAACAGGCATGTGATATCCAAGGACCTTCAGAGGTAAGAAAAGATATACACATATACTCATGATTTAACAAAATGCATCTTTTCATTGAAGTAAAAACTTGCAAACATGACAAGTGCCCTTTACAAAAAGGTCATTGCTACTTCCGGGCCAATAGTAGCAAGGTTGATTTAAAATAGAAAAAAGGAAAACAGAAAGTGCAAGGAAATTCATGCAAACTAACATATAAGGAAAAAGACAAAGATAAGATGCATCTAAAGATCTCGGCAACTTGAGGCCGATCTTGACTCCTTGATCCCTCGACTCCTTGGGAGAATCTGGGCCTTTAGTGGCCACCATGGTTAGGCAAAGGATTGGTAGCCACATCTGGCGTGTCAAGCTGTAGAACTCCAGTGTTGATTAGGTTCTGAACCACCCTCTTGAAGGCTTTGCAGTTGTTGATGTTGTGACCGAGGATTCCCGTATGGTATTCACACTTAGCCTTGGGATCAAACCATGATAGATAGGGAGGTTGCATCGGAGTAAGGTGATACGGGCGAACGAAGTCTGCCACGTAAAGCTTGGGATATAACTCAGTGTAAGTTATGGGTAAAGGAGTGAAAACCTTTTCCTTATTAGGCTCTCTTCAGCTGGACCCTTTTAAACTTGTTGCCGTCGTCTTTGGTGCGATCGTAACATTACTCGAGCGATGAGTATTCACATAGCTCACCTCATTGTCTCTTTTATTCGAGTACTTTTGCAGATTTTCCCCTGTCTTGAGCTTGCCATTCTTGAAAGTAGCCTCAATGGATTTTGCCGCATTCACAAATTCGACGAATCCCAAGGATACGTTGCTGAGTGTTTTCTCAAAGAGTGGACCTTGCAGTGTGTCCAAAACAAGCGGGTGATTTCACTCTCCAAAATGGGCGGCTAAACTTGCGCCGCGATGTCCTTCCAACTTTGGGCATACTATCTGACATTCTCATTTTGCCCCTAAGTTAAACCCTGAAGCAAAATTCGGTTTGAGAACATGTCCTTCACGTGCTTGTATTGCTTGAGAAAAATTCTCGAGATATCACTCCAAGTCTTTACATTGGTATGGCTTAGCTGAGCATACCAACGAGCAGCTGTCCTGGTTAAGCTATCTTAGAAGCAAAAAATAAGAAGTTTTTTATTTTTCAAGTGTGCTGCCATCTTACGGCAATACATAGTCAAGTGGGCTGAAGGACAAGTAGTTCCATCATACTTCTCGAAGTATAGCACCATGAACTTTGGCGAGATTTCTTAGTTAGATACCAAGCTTAACTCATAGGCATCAATTCCATAGTCATTGATCACTTGCATCGAGCTGACATTCTCTTCCACTTAGAGGCGTTGCTCCTCAAACTTCTTCTCAAATTCCCTTTTCAGTCTTGTCTCTATCTCGTTCATCATATTCAAATCTGGGATATTCGCATCAACATTATTCTCGAAACTATGCCCCACATCGACCGGGTTGTTAGCAGATGCCCCGGCTATGTGGACACTTTTCAGAACTGAACCTTCCGGTTAAGCCTTCGTATGAGATGCGTTTCAGCCTAGGTTCTCCATATTAGAACGTTCATCGATAATGTGGGCTTTTCCTTCCCTCCTTTCAAGCAGAGCAGTGACGTGGGCTATGATATCTTCTTAAGATTTTTCGATCTTTGACTCGATATTGTTCAAGTGTTCCTCGATGTCCCTTTGCGACTTCTCAACACTAGCCAATCTATCTTCCATTACTCTAGTCTAAAAACATGTGCCGTACGAGTTCGGAATGGTTGTGACTTGAACTTACTGTCATGAGATTCCCACTATTAATTCCATGATTTTAATTAATTCATGCAAAATATATGCTATGAGATGTATGGGATAGAAAATAAAATGCAAGGATGTATGCAAGCAAAGGTGTTGTCTCCTTTGGTGGTCACCCTTGAGTAACTTTCATGGGATTGGAAAGATTCTCACTACAAAGGAGGTAGGCGATCTTCTAAGTCTTGATCCGATCATCAAATTCTTCGTCTTCTAAGGTGTTGGCTCCTATCTGAGGTAATAAATGGATGAACTAAATCGGCTTCCGTGGCTAGAGACTTCCTACACTGGGCTTTGTCTTGAGCTTGGACCATCAAAAATGAGTTGGCTAGGATCACAAAGGTGCCTAGATGGTCCTGAATCGTAGCTTCGAATCTGATTCCGGCCGACTTTAAAGCAATGCCAAATTCCTGAGCGTGTCTCCTCCTTTTTTAGACAACTCCCCATCCATAATGAAAGATATCTAATTGGATAAACCACCCGAACCAACACCTTTATGTCATGCAATGTTGATGCAAGCAATGTATGTGCAAAAATGAAACACAAAGTAAAATAATTAGTGCCGAAAAATAAAACAGAGAAAAAGAGCATCAAACAGGAAAAAAAACTTACTTACCCGATCTAAGCACCTAAGTTATCCGCATGGCTCTAAAAGGGGTGGGCTTACTATGTTCTCTATATGTAGTTTTGGCACTAAATGGTACTCAAACTGTCCTCGATGTCCCCTCCTAAGGGTAGCAAGGCCCCCGTTCATCACCTATTATAGGTTATTTCAACCGAGTTCAATTCGGGGGACCCTTTCGCAATGTCAGTACGGGGAAACAATATTCCCACGAAAACATAGGGTAGTCGAGCCCTAAAGGTACTTACTAGGCCCGTACGGAGGAACAATATCCACACGAAAGCACTAGCGTTTTCCCCCACTTAAAGAATCGAGTTTTAATGTCAAATTTTAAATGCGTTAAAATGAACTCGCATTTATAAACAAATGTTGATTTACTTGTCACTATTATTCACAACCTTCAGTATTAATAAGCGGTAATTATTTAAAAATCCTGACTCTCTTTTGTTTTTAAAACCAAAACTGGTCCCCAGCGGATTCGACAGTTGTAGCGACATTTTTTCAAAATTGCTAAAATATCATAATTTTTTAAAAATTTGGATTTCAATAAAAAACATTTTTTTGGGTCTTTGAAATATTTGACTCTTAGGGTTTTTTACTTTTTTGGAATTTGGGGATGTTGAAAGGTGTCGCTAAATATTTTGGATTTTTTTGAATTCTTAGATTTTTGAAAAGTGATTTGAAATCTGAGGGAATTTTTGAAGATTCGGGGGATTTTTGAAAATAAAAATGAAGGGGAAATAGTTAATAAAAGAATTGAAAATATTTGAAAATGAGGAAAATGATTGGAAAAATTTTAAAAAGTAAAAAAAATGATGGGGTCGCCACCGGTCGTTTTAAATGGGGTAGACCGGGCACCGAAAATGAAACCAAAGATTTTATTGAAAATGGGTTCGGGAGTCGGTTACGGATGGGGAAGAATTAGCATCCACACTCCGCCCAAAATTGGTACCAAAAGTTAATTACCGTTTTTTAATATTGAATTTTTCAAATTAAAGTGACATTAAATCAAAATTCGGTTATACGTGCGAGTAGATTTTAAGGGTCTGTTTATTCGAGGATAAACCGAAGAGCTACCATCACTGCGTTTGTTACTAGCTTCGGTTATCTTCAAATAAAAGGATGTCACATTGACAGTTTATATTTCCCGGATGCAAAATAACAACATTATAAGCAATACGAGAGAACTGGGCAACATAAATCGAACATATAATAGGACACACAAACATGTGAACAGTAGTAATTAAAAGCGTGTGTATATATATAAAACGAAAGAGACTATGAATATATAAGCTAAATTAAATATTAATATATGTATATACTATGAAACAATATGTATATATAATATATGGTTTAAAAAAACAAAATATATAGATACTATATACTACGGGACATATATTATACATATTTAAAACCTTTAATATACTACTATATAGTATAATAATACATATATATATATATACACGCACACGAACAAACCAACATTTAACACAAAAAACTTAAAAACATAAAAAACATATATTAGAACGGAAAATAAATATGCAAATGCAGAAGGAAAAATGTGCAATTTTACCAATAGCAAAACTAATTAAATCAGGGAAGAGGGACCAAAATAAAAGAACCAAACGGACTCAAGGGACCTAAAAGAAAAATTAACCACTGGAAGCCAGACCGGAGCCAAAATGGGGACGCAATTGCAAATTTGATGGAAGTTTCAATGACTGCGGAAGGAAATTAGAGAGACGGAAGGATTAATGCAGGTGAATACTTAGGGGCGGAGGGTTTAAAATGGTAAATAAACCTTTTTAATATTTTAAAACGACTATAAAAGACAATTTTTGGCCAAAAAATAGGCCATTCGGGCTATTTGATAAAAACCAGACTTCAAACCTTAAAAAAACTATGTTTTCTCTTTGAAAAGAGGAAGAACGCCGCCGCGCGTTCTTCCTCGAACCCAAAAATTGGCCGCCGCGTTAACAACCTTAACAACCAAAAAAAGGTTTCACCAAAGGAAAACAGTCTCAAAAGACTCATTTTTTCTCTAAAAACAAACCTTTCGATCCAACCTAAACGGCTCACCCTATTCAATTTTCGTTGGGAAATCGAGGCTTATCACCGTCGGTATTGGAAGGCAACGAGGCGAAGAGACCGGAAGGGTGAAAACTATCTAACCCTAACTACTTTATTACTTTTTTATGCATGCAAAAAAAAACAATACCTCTGAAGCTTTTTGTTTGTATTTCTCTCTGTAAATGTCCTCGTAGGGTTTACAAGTGTTTTGGTTTGGCTATATAGCCGAGGATATTACATAAAAAAATGAAAATCCGAGAGGTTGTTGCTCTGCTTTGTTTTTATTCACGTGCTGAACTAAAATTGTCTCTATAATGTCTGGCACCCTATATATTTTTGCTTAGTGTTGTCGGCTCTGATCTGCGGCCTTTGTTGTTTTCATGTCACAAACCACTAGAGGAGGGGACCAAGGCCCGCTGCGCACTAGAACGGCTATCGTACGAGTTCAGATGGAGACTAGTGGAGCGGGACAACTAGATGGTCACGAGAGAGCTGCACGCGCGCGTGGTGTCAGGTGAAGCGTTGCGAGTAGGCATGTGGGGTGAGCCGGAGAGCCGCGCGTGAGCACGTGAAGCTCTAGAAGCTTCCTTGGCATTAATCCTGGCCATTGGATCTAGGGGCAGATCCAACGGTCCCAATGTAGCTGCGCAGGGATAAAAAGGGGCAATTAGGGTTTCTATTAGCCAAATGTACTAAGATATTTAGGTCTGGGCCATGTTGGGCTGAATTGTAATATATTTTTTAGGTTTTAGATATTTGTAAATGGACTGTAAAAGACTTTTGGGCCTTATTTAGTTATATTATTTAATTATTTTTTATTTTCAATTTTCGTTTAGATAATAATAATAACAATATAAAAATATAATAATAAGAATATAATTGATATATATATATATATATAAACAAAATAGCATAATATTATGATAGTAATAATAAAATGTGATAATAACATTAGTATAATATAATAATTATATAATAGTAATGACATAAGAAATAGTAACCACCATAATAATAACAATAATAACAATGATAATGGTAACAAAATACTTATAGTAGTGATAATAATAATAATAATAATAATATAATAGTAATGATATATAATAAAAATAGGTAATAGTAATAATATAAGTAATAGATAATAGTAGTTAAAGCCAAATGATAATAAAGATAATATAATAATATGGTGTAGTAATAATACTAATTAAAATATAGTATTAGTATAGTAGCAAATAATAACAAGCCCATTATTGAAATGAAAAAGAAACGAAAATGAGCTTGGACAAAATTAGTGATTACACTACATAAATATTTATTGATATGCTACAATACGACCACTATGCCACCATCTAAGGAGTTCAATTTAGGAAATCCAAATATACTTGGAACTTTAAGCAATGACTTGCAACCTTCAATCACGATCGAACAATGAGAACTCTTTAAGTCCTGAAAAATGCATGAAAATGAATGCATTAGGCTGATATAGCCAAAGTGAGGTAGAGACACCAAAATTATTAAAGCATAATGTCTATGATATTGGAAGGAAATTCAATGAATAGAAGCTTAGGTTTGTAACGACCCAGATTTCGAGATTCGAGGGTCGGGTTTGATCAAGGTCTGGGCCTCGTATTTGGATCGTGTTTATGGGCTTGTAGGAGCCTTTTTGGACTAGCATGTCTATGTTGGGCCTATGTGGTTGTTGGGTTTTGAAGAGAGAGTGAGAGGTATCTTGGTAAATACCTAAATGGAAGAGTATGGGGTGATAAGGCTTATTTTTTGCACTTATGCAGGAGATGAGATCATCTTGCTTTAACACGTTCATCTCCCTTTTCCAACTTATTTCCTCACTCAAAACACATCCATCAAAGGTAAGATTTTGAGAGTTTGAAGTTAGAATCATGTTTGGCTTGTTGAGGGAAGTTTTACCAGCTTGTAAGGATCTACATTTCAATGTAAGCTTTGTTTGGTTTGGAGAAAAAAGGGGTTGTTGGAGGGTTGGCCGAGATTGGAGTTTGGGAGCTCTAATCATTAGTTTAGATTATGTTTTTGGCCCTTTTTTATCATCCAGCAACGTTGTAATGTGTTTTGTAATCTCTCCATTAGTGAAAGAGGTTGAGAGCTCATCCAAGGCTCAAGATGGGAGGAAAGCTTGAAGCTTTGGAGGAAGGCCTTGTGTTATCAGCTAAGATAAGGTTAGTACGCCACTAACTCTCATAGTTTCCTGGAAATCATAAAATTAAGCTTTGAAGCATGATTTGGTGTTTTTGGCCTAAGAGTAGCTTGAGTGGTTGTTTATGGCAAATTATATAATTGTTGTTATAATGGCCTAAAATCGGTAGGAATCCACCTAATGCTATCATCATAACTTGTAGGAATGGTTTGGAGTTTAACCATGGGGGTTAAACAGGGTTTCCATGTAAAACCCGTACCCAAAGTTTGAAATTCAGGCTCGCGTACCGGTACTAGGCATAGCGTATCGGTACGCCTTAGTGAAATAGGGGAAAAGGTTGTGAGGGATGTACCAGTATGCCTCCCCGTGTATCGGTACCTCTTGCAGGTCAAGAATTCAAGTAACGCATTCACATAATGGTACGTAAGGGGAGTATCGGTACGTACTATTATATTGCTTGGGAAAGGCTTAGCGAACCGGTACGCATATGTGGGAGTACCAGTACGGGTGTGAATCGATACAGGGCAATCTTAGTACTAATGGTGCGTACCGGTACAACACATAGCATATCGGTACTGCTTGAGAGTCCAGTTCTTTTGAACCTAAAATGAGTATCGGTACTCACGGTCGAGTATCGGTGCCTAGAGGGGAGTACCGATACCCACATAGGAATATCGATACTCGCTGGGCATTCTGCCCAAGAAATTTAACCTTACGTTCGGGGGTTCTATAATTTGAGGTAAAGGGCCCTGAGGGTATCTTGAGGAGTAAAATGAATCCTAAAACAGAGAAACTAAGATTTTAACCCCGTATGAGAAATAATTAGCTAATGACTTCGTAAATTTTAGGTGAACCATGTGAGGTAGTAACCCATAGGGATCCTAAGTGGATCAACCGAGGCTTTGTGGTAATTAGGGTCCTTGCTATATGCTGAGGGGCATATAGGTAGTCAAGTCATCCCTTATTGTTGGGATTAGATACTCTAAGCGTGTTGCAACACCTTGAAGAATTCCAGAATATTGGATCCCGATGCTTTATGGATGCGGACCTCATCCCCTTGAGTATAGGATCCCGATGCTATATGGACGCAGGCCTTACTCGAAGTGTAAGATCTCGATGCTATATGGATACAGGCCTCACTCAAGTGTAGGATTTCGATACTTTATGGGCACGAACCTCACTTAATGTGGTTGGTGTTATCTATTTGATGTTAGGCAAATGTATGAGGTTCTAGTATGAGCGTGTAATCATACATTCATAATGCCATGTGTTTAGGCGGTTATGGTAGCACCATTATTATCTTGCCATGATATCATTCATGTTGCATTGCTTTATTTATGATTTGCATGAAGCATGGTTGAGTGGCGGTGTATCCACTGAGCTTGTTAGCTCAGTGTTCAGAATCATTGTTTCCGTTCCTAGGTTAGTAGGTTATCGTAAGGCTTGAAAGAGCACCATCAAGGGTTGGATTTCAGCATCGAATGTAGCGGTTGAGTACAAATACTAGATGTAATGGGCTATGTATTTCGTAGAACCCTATATGTATTTTGTAACTCTTATTTTGTACTAATTGGTCCAAGTCAAATGTTTTAATATTTGTAAGTTGAGCTCCGTATGTTTTAACCATCTGGTCTTGTCTACGTTTTCAATGTATGGATTTATGTTTTATTGGACTTATTCTTTTGGGTTTGAAAAAGAAAAATTTTAACGGTATGATTTTGGGCTTAGGGCCCAAATGTGATACCCTGGTCAAGGGTGTTACATTTAGTGGTATCAAAGCTTAGGTTTAGTCGGTTCTAGGACGTCCTCGGGGAAGTCTAGAAGAGTGTGTAGGTGTCTAGCAAATACATGCCCATGAGTTAAAGTCGTACTTATTTTAAAGCTGAAATTCGATGGTGTGACCTTGTTTGTTGTGCAGAATAGAATCATGCTAAGGAGGGCAAGAATCGATGAGGAAAGTTTGGGCTCCAGAGAAAGGAGTTTCGATGAGGAGTATGTGCCTGGAACAGATGACATATCGGAGGACAAAGTTGACCAATGAGTCAACTACTTCTCATATCTGAACCGGGTATTGCATCGGATTGTGAGGGTAATACCGAGGGCATCTGCTACCCCTCGTGAGGCACCTATTGAAAGAGTGATGAGGCAAGGTGCTACGAATTTCCATGGATCGGGGCGTGACAACCCAGTACAGGCAGAGCAATGGTTGCAAGATACACGTTGGAATATGAGGCATATGAGGTTGAGATCAGAAGACAAGCTATCATGTATCTTGTCCTTGTTGAAGGGCAATGCTAGAGAATGGTAGGAAATAGTAGAGCTTGGGTGGCACCCCAATCGACCATCTTGGGACGATTTTCTCGAGGAGTTCAAGAAGAATTATGTGGGCGGGCCCACATCGATACCTTGAGAGATTGGTTCAATCATCTTGTGCAAGGGAACCGATCAGTTTTTGAATATGAGCAAGAGTTTCTCCAGTTGAGTAGGTATGCTCCTAAATTAGTTTCCACCGAAAAGATGAGGTGCAAGAGGTTCTTGAAGGGCTTGAGGAAGAAAATTCAGACTTACCTAACTGCTGCACCACCGAAGGTGTTCTCGGAGTTGACTTCGAGCACCAAGTCTCTTAAGCAAGTGCAAGGCTTAACATATGGCCCGTCTGGTGGGCAAGAGAGTTTGGGTGGGATGACCCATAACCCCTTTAACAACAACTCACAGGCCTTCTTGGGGAGAAGTAGAAACCGGTAGAACCATAACCAAGGAGCATCGAATCGAAGTTCAAGGTCAGACCAAATATCTGAGTCAGCTGGTCATAGAAGGCCATCTTCTTCTTCATCCATAATGAGCCCGGAGGGTTCACAGATGAGTGTGGGTGCACCGATTTACAATCAGTGTAGACGTAAACATGGAGGTGAGTGTTGGGGAGCAGTAAGGGTTTGTTACCAGTACGGGTCACCGGATCACTTTGTGAAAGACTGTCTAGTGGCTGTTGTGACCTCTCCAAATTAGGTTCAGAGGAGGCCTTGCTTAGGTAAAAGTAAGCCATGTATCGGGAGGCACCTTCTAGTCTACCGTGAGAGCGCTAGCTAGGTAGTATGCAGTTAGGGCTCAGGAGGATTGCAAAGCTACAGATGTTATCTCAGGTACGTTCATCTTGCTTTCAATTTCTATTGTTGCTCATGTGGATTCGGGGTCTACCCACTCCTATATTCGTAGTGGGATATCTCAGTAGTGGGGTATTTCTGTCGAGAATCTAGAGGTAGGAGTCCGTGTGACTAGTCCCTTGGGATATGATGTGTTAGTGGACAACGTGTATCAAAGATGTCTAATCAAGGTTCAGGGGTCGTTGTTTTCAGCAGATTTAATGGTTTTACCATTTCAAGAGTTTGATGCCATATTGGGGATGGATTGGCTCTTTGAGCATGAGTCAGGATGTAGAGCAAAGAGTTTGAAGCTTTACGTTGCGGATGGTTCCAAGCTGATTGTGCTAGGTGAAAGAAATCCGTGTCTATCTAGTGTGGTATCGACTTTGTCAGCTCAGAGGTTGTTGCGACAAGGTTGTGAAGCCTTTTTGGCCCATGTGGTGGATGTAAGGGTTGAGGGTCCAATGCTTGAAAATTTTCAGACAGTTAAGGATTTCATCGATGTGTTTTTGGAGGAGTTACTCGAGCTACCTCCTGACCGTGAATTAGAGTTTTGAATTGATGTGATATCAGGTACGACACCAGTGTCCATCGCGCCGTATCAGATGGCAACCGCAGAAATGAAAGAGTTGAAGAAGCAAATCCAGGAGTTTCTAGAGAGAGGTTTTATCCGACCGAGTGTCTCACCTTGGGGAGCACCGGTCCTATTCGTCAAAAAGAAAGATGGGTCTATGAGGATGTGTATTGATTATCGGCAGCTTAATAAGGTAACGATGAAGAATCATTATCCTCTTCCAAGGATTAACGATTTGTTTGACCAGTTGAGAGGTGTTCGTGTGTTTTCTAAGATAGACTTGTGGTCAGGGTACTACCAGCTGAAAGTGGTGGATGAGGATGTCTAGAAAATGGCTTTTAGGACGCGGTATGGGCACTATGAGTTCTTGGTAATGCCGTTTGGGCTTACCAACGCACCTATAGCTTTTATGGACCTAATGAATCGAATATTCCAGCCGTAACTAGATCAGTTTGTTGTGGTCTTTATTGATGACATCTTGGTATATTCGCGTTCCAAAGAGGAGCACGACTACCATCTGTGTGTAGTTTTACAGACCCTCAGAGATAGACGTCTTTTTACCAAGTTCAGTAAGTGCAAATTTTGGCTTTTGGAAGTGGCATTTCTTGGTTACATTGTTGTTGTGGACGGGATCTACGTGCACCCTCACAAGGTACAGGCTGTGGTGGAGTGGAGACCTCCACGAAATATTTCAGAAGTCTGTAGTTTCCTAAGACTTACCGGGTATTATAGGCAGTTTGTTAAGGGTTTTTCCATTATAGCCGCACCGTTGACCAAGTTGTTGCAAAAAGGAGTCCCTTTTGAATAGAATGAGAAAAGTCAACAAAGTTTTGAGCAACTAAAAGCTTATCTTATAGAGGCTCTGGTTTTAACCTAACCCGAGCCCGAAAACGAGTATGTTGTGTTTAGTGACGTGTCTTTGAATGGGCTTGGTTGTGTCCTTATGCAAGAGGGAAATGTGGTTTCTTATGCTTCGAGACAGCTCAAACCGCACGAACATAATTACCCTACCCATGATTTGGAATTCGTTGCCGTCATCTTCACATTAAAGATTTGGAGGCACTATTTTATGGGGAGAAGTGTTATATTTATCGGATCATAAGAGCTTGAAATACTTGCTTACACAAAAGGAATTGAATCTGAGGCAACGACGGTGGGTTGAACTGTTAAAGGACTATGATTGTATCATAGAGTATCACCCCGGTAAGGCGAATGTTGTGGCTAATGCCTTAGTTAGGAAATCTATGTCAGACCTGAGATCTATGTTTGCCCGATTGAGGATGACCGAGGATAGATGCCTTTTAGCTGAGCTTCGGATTGAACCTACGTTGGTATAAGAGATGAAGAGGACTCAAGCTTTGGATGAAGAATTAGTAGCACAGATTGAGGCGGTTCAGAGAGGTGAAGCTTCACACTTTGAGGTACGAGATGGTGGGTACTTGTACTTCAAGGGGCGACTGTATGTTCCGGCCTTGGAAGTTTTGAGAGATCGCATCTTAAGAGAGGCACACCGTAGTCCTTTTGTTGTACATCCGGGAATCAACAAAATGTATCAAGATCTTTGTCCTTTTTATTGGTGACCAAGTATGAAAAGAGATGTCTCTAAATTCGTGACATGGTGCTTAGCTTGTCAGCAAGTGAAAGCGGAACATTAGGTTCCATCAGGGTTGCTTCAGCCTATTCAGATTCCGCAATGGGAGTGGGATTAGATTACCATGGATTTTGTCACCGGGTTACCGATGACCCAAAGGAAACATGATGCTATTTGGGTTATTGTGGATCGTTTGACTAAGTCTACTAATTTCTTACCGGTACGCATGGATTTTACACTAGAGGCCCAACTGTATAAAAAGGAGATAGTAAGGTTGCATGGTGTACCATCATCGATCATTTCAGATAGAGACCCGCGTTTCACAGCTAGATTATGGAAGAATATCTATAATGCCTTGGACACCAAGCTACATTTCAGTACAGCTTTTCACCCTTAGACTGATCGTCAATTTGAGCGTGTCGTTCAGATTCTTGAGGATATGCTCCGGTGTTGCATTGTGGACTTTGCAAAGAGTTGGGATGACTAGTTTCCGCTTGTGGAGTTTGCTTACAACAACATTTACTGGTCGAGCATAAAGATGGCCCATTTCGAGGCATTATATGGGCGCAGGTGTAGAATAACCTTGTATTGGACCGAGCTCAATGAGAGGGGGATCGTGGGATCCAATTTGGTTAGCCAAATCGAGGAGAAGGTTCAGATCATCAAGGAAAGGTTGCAAGCAGCCTTTGACCGTCAGAAGGCCTACGCGGATCAGAAACGCAAACATATAGAGAATGATGTCGGTGATAAAGTATTTCTCAAGGTGCATCGAACCTTACGAGATACTTGAGAGAGTGGGACCAGTGGCTTATCGGTTAGCCTTACCACCAGAGTTGGCTCATATCCACGGCGTTATCGTTCTGATCCTTCACAGGTGGTTCCGCTTGAAGAAATTGAGGTAAATACCGACTTGGTATATGAGGAAGTACCAATTGGGGTCCTTGACACAGGAATTAAAGAGCTTCGCAGTAAATGCATACCCTTGGTGAAAATGTTATGGAGGAACCACGGAGTCGAGGAAGCAACATGGGAAGTCGAAGATGACATGAGAATTCTCTACCCGTACTTGTTCCCATCAGGTAAATTTTGAGGATGAAATTTCTTTAAGGAGAGGAGAGTTGTAACGACCCAGATTTTGAGATATGAGGGTCAGGTTTGATCGAGGCATGTGCCTTGTATTTGGATCGTGTTTATGGGCTTGTAGGAACCTTTTTGGACTAGCATGTGTATGTTGGGCCTAAGTGGTTGTTGGGTATCTTGGTAAATACCTAAATGGAAGAGTATGGTGGGGATAAGGCTTATTTTCTGCACTTATGCAAGAGATGAGATTATCTTGCTTTAACACCTTCATCTAGATCCCTTTTCCAACTTATTTCCCCACTCAAAACACATCCATCAAAGGTAGGATTTTGAGAGTTTGAAGTTAGAATCACGTTTGGCTTGTTAAGGGATATTTTACCAGATTGTAAGGATCTACATTTCAAGGTAAACTTTGTTTGGTTTGGAGAAAGAAGGGGTTGTTGGTGGGCTGAGAGGGTTGGACGAGATTGGAGTTTGGGAGCTCTAATCTTTAGTTTAGATTATGTTTTTGGCCTCTTTTTATCCTCCAGCAACGTTGTAATGTGTTTTGTAATCTCCCCATGTAGTGAAAGAGGTTGAGAGCTCATCCAAGGCTCAAGAGGGGAGGAAAGCTTGAAGCTTTGGAGGAAGGCCTTGTGTTATCAGCTAAGCTAAGGTTAGTACACCACTAACTTTCATAGTTTCATGGAAATCATAAAATTAAGCTTTGAAGCATGATTTGGTGTTTTTAGCCTAAGAGTAGCTTGAGTGGTTGCTTATGGCAAATTATAGAATTGTTGTTATAATGGCCTAAAATCGATAGGAATCCACCTAATGCTATCATCATAACTTGTAGGAATGGTTTGGAGTTTAACCATGGGGGTTAAACAGGGTTTCCATGTGAAACCCGCACCCAAAGTTTGAAATTCGGGATCACTTACCAGTACTGGGCATAGCGTATCGGTATGCCTTAGTGAAATAGGGGGAAGGGTTGTGATGGGTGTACCGATACGCCTCCCCGTGTATCAGTACCCCTTGCAAGTCAAGAATTCTAGTAACGTATTCGTGTATCGGTACGCAAGGGGTTTATCAGTATGCACTGTTATATTTCCTAAGAAAGGCTTAGCGTACCGGTACGGGTGTGGATCGGTACGAGGCGATCCTAGTACCGATGGTGCGTACCAGCATGGCACGGAGTGTATCGGTACAACTTGAGAGTCCAGTTCTTTCGAACCTAAAATCAGTATCGATACTCACGGTCGAGTATCGGTACCTAGAGGGGAGTACCGATACCCACATAGGAGTATCGATACTCGCTGGGCATTTTGCCCAAGAAATTTAACCTTACGTTCGGAGGTTCTATAATTCGAGGCAAAGGGCCTTGAGGGTCTCTTAAGGTGTAAAATGAATACTAAAACCAAGAAACTGAGATTTTAACCCGTATGAGAAATAATTGGCTAGTGACTTGGTAAATTTTGGGTAAACCGTGTGAGGTAGTAACCCATAGGGATCCTAGGTGGATCAATCAAGGCTGTGTGGTAATTAGGGTCCTTGTTGTGTGCTAAGGGATGCCTAAGTAGTTGAGTCATCCCTTGTTGTTGGGATTGGATACTCTAAGCGTGTTGCAAAACCTTGAAAAATTCCCGAATGTTGGATCCCGATGCTTTGTGGACGCGGGCCTCATTTGAAGATGCTTGATAAGAGATCCCGAGCATGGATGTAAGATCCCGATGCTTTGTGGACGCGGGCCTCATCCCCTTGAGTATAGGATCCCGATGCTATGTGGACGCGGGCCTTACTCGAAGTGTAAGATTCTGATGCTATATGACGCGGGCCTCACTTAAGTGTAGGATTCTAATACTTTGTGGACGCGGACCTCACTTAATGTTGTTGGTGTTATCTGTGTGATGTTAGGTAAATATATGAGGTTCTAGTATAAGCTGTGTGTGTAATCATACATTCATAATGCCATATGTTTAGGCGATTATGGTAGCGCCATTGTTATCTTGCCATGATATCATTCCTGTTGCATTGCTTTATTTATGATTTGCATGAAGCATGGTTGAGTGGCAGTGTATCCACTGAGCTTGTTAGCTCAACGTTCGGAATCGTTGTTTCCGTTCACAGGTTAATAGGTTATCGTAAGGCTTGAAGGAGAACCATCAAGGGTTGGATTTCAGCATCGACTCTAGCAGTTGAGTACAAATACTAGATGTAATGGGCTATGTATTTCGTAGGACCGTATATGTATTTTGTAACTCTTATTTTGTATTAATTGGTCTAAGTCGAATGTTTTAATATTTGAAAGTGGAGCTCCGTAATTGCTGTTTTAACCATCTGGTCTTGTCTACGTTTTCAATGTATGGATTTATGTTTTATTGGACTTATTCTTTTGGGTTTGAAAAAGGAAATTTTTAACGATATGGATTTTGGGCTTAGGGCCCAAATGTGATGTCCGGGTCAAGGGTGTTACAAGGTTAGCATTTGATTCTTATGTTTTAACGTTAACCCTAACAAAGCTTTATTGGGGTTTATAATCTTCAAATTAACTGATTATCTTAATGGCTTTTAAATGAGTTTCATATCAAAGCTTATTTCCTTTCATATCGGGCATATGTTCACCGTGTAATATCCCAATTCTTGCTTAGTGACTAAAATGTAATTTTTGAAAGTTTAGGGGTTAAAGTGTAAACTTTGGAAAAGTTTAGGGATCAAAGTGTAATTTTGAAAATTTATGTAATTTAACCCTGTAAATGGATAGTTTACCCCCAAGAGTGGTATTTCTATGTTATCAGATTTTTCATACGAGGTTTATATTATTCGAATTTGGATCGAATAAAATTGTTAAGTGTGCTCAGACTAGAGTAGCCCAAGGATGGGTGACCAAATGGGAAGGTCCCATATCCAATATTTTGACTGATAAAAGGACTCAGATTAAGTCAGTAATATTCGTAATGGATTGTGGAGATAAGATTTCTAAGAGGAAAGGCATCCAGTAAAATTTCTTGGTAATTATCAGTAATCGGATCGAACTGAAATTTTAAAGATAGTTCCAGGAAAATATGGAAAAATCATAAAATATTATTTTATGAGAAATTTATTATATTTGGTTGGATTCTAACTATATTTAGTTAGGTGGTGATGGAATGACAATTTTCAAGACTTGTGGTAAATAAAGTCTAGTTGGAGGGCAAATTGGACATCTGCCATGGATGGCATTTTTGAAATATTTTGAAACTTTGAGGGTAAATTTGAAAGATGAAAAACACATGGATTTGATCTTGGCCATTATAATAAAAGGGCAAGATGGTAATTTTATTATTTAAATGAATTAAAAATTCATTTAATTAAACACATGGATTAAAGATACTAAAAAGATGATAAAAAAAATCATCTTTACCATCAACTTGTTGTTTGAAAGCTAGAAGAAAAAAGAGGAAAGAAAAATTTTCAACTTTCAAGCCAATTTTGAAGAAAATCAAGATTGTTTCAAGCAAAGTTTATTTGGGTAAGTGGTTCTACATTTGATTCTCTTCAATTTGATAGTATTTTTGCATGATAAGAATGAAGTATGAGTTATATTTGAATGAAGATTGATTGTAGAAATTGAAGTTGATGATGGAATTAGACTTGTAGTTAGTTAATTTGATGATTTAAACATGGAATTAAGGTTGGTTTTGGATAAATTCCATGTTAGAGATTGTAAACCCTAAACCTAAAATTTGAGGATTTTGGTTAGGGAGTTAAATTGAGGATGAAATTGAATAGATTATGATGTTGAGAGCTTGAATTTGATGTTGGATTAAATAATTTCCCCAATTGAAATTATAGGGACCATTTCGAAAAGATTGAGGAAATTAGGGGAAATTATTAGAAAATTTATTTTAGCATTGAAATTATTGAATTATGGTAAAAGTAGCTTGAATTGGAGATTAGAGACCAAAATGAAAATTTTGAAAGGTTAGAGGACTATTTCGGCATTTTGAAGAAATTTGGGGACTAAATTGTCAAAAATTTATTTGATGTTGGAAATGGGTAGAAAATAATATTTTGAGATTGAATTGACAATTTATGACCAAAATTGTACATTTGGAAAATTTTGGTGACCTATTCGGCAACTTCAAAAAGTTAAAGGGGATTTTGAAAATATTAGATTAAGGAGGGATTAAAGAGTAATTACTGAAAATGTGATCAAATTGGCTTGAAATGATGAAAAAGGACCATTTTGGCAAGAAAAGGGAAAATAGAGTATTATTTTGGAAATTTATTGTTTGATAATGGCTTAGATGAAAATGAGGTAAAGTTGAAGATTCAAGCATGTTAGGAAAGTTGAAGGATTGAAATGACAAGAAAGGAAAAATTTAAGGACCTTTTTGAAATGAAAGTATGGTGAAGGATTAAATTGAATAAATTTGAAAGTCAAAGAGAAAAAAATCAAGAATGTTAGAAAAATAGATGAATGGTTTATTTGTACATGAATTTATGTACAAAAGTGAAGTGGTGACTAAAATGTCACTTTTATAAAGTTTGAGGACTAAAAGGTAATAGTCCAAAATTAGAAAATGATTATGGAAAATTTTCAAATTATGCTTGAACAATTGTTTAATGTTCAAAATGGTCACTAAAGACCTAGGGACCAACTCGACAGCTTTGAAGAATATTGGGGAAACTTTCAGAAAATTTTATATTCGAATAATTATGTTTAAGAATCAAGTTAGCAATGTTAAATTTAAGTTTAACGCAAGAGAAATGATAAATATGTTCAATTGGTCTTATACAGTTCTAAAAGGGATCGAAGGAGAATTAGTGATAAAAAGAAAGATAAGAACCTCGAGTAAGCTTAGTGAGGCATACTATTACATGGCCCACGTGAGTGCATTTGTAAATGTTTGCATTACATTAAAATTGACATTGCATTTCTTTATAATACATGATATGATACAATGCTCGACATGGCAAGCTTGATGGAATACCAGGTACAAATTATTGTTTGCATAAATGATGATGCATTATGCATAATGGCAATGCATGTCTATACAAGGAATATGAACAATAACAAGATTAAAATGAACAAGATACACCCTGGGGATCCAAGCCCATAGTGCAAATGGCACTAGCGAGGTGTTTTTAATATAAGGAGCAAAGAGCGTCCTTATATAAGGAGCAAAGAGCGTCCTCTCGAGTACGTACTCCACAAAGCACTACGGTGCAGATAGGCTACGGGGTTTCCATGGGCCTTTAGCCAGACACGATGATAATAATAACAAGATGATTACATGGTAGATCATGAGCATGCAAATGACTGCATGACAATACATGATTCATATGACAGAGATGATACATGAAAAAGATGTTACAGGATTTCATGATACTTGAAAAAAAAGTTACATGTTACATGACATGCGAGATAGAAATGTTATTGATATATGATAGAATGTTACATGATACATGATAGAAATATTACATGCTATATGATAGAATACATGTTATGCAAATGATGGCATAATGAAGCATGACCATGATAAAGTACATGATATGTAAATGATTACATGATGAAAGCATATCCATAATAGAAATATATTATGCAATGATAACATGATTTATATGATAGCTATGATGCATGACACATGTACATTGTGATATACTTGCCTTGTCGTAGAGAGATATAAAATGCACTCTTATATGAAATATTATATATCATCAATTCGTGTTTAAATAAATAAGTTTAACTACCTCACTAAGTTCGTACTTAGCTGTCTTATGTTACACGTAGGTTCTCCGAAACTGCCTAGTGAAGAGGAGCTGAACCTTTGGAAAAATCAAGTTACTATAGTAAGTCACAGTAAGTACATCCTTGTCGTAAATTGATATCTAGTGGACATGTAAATATTTTATAGTTGAACTATTTTAAAGTATACGTTTACTAGTTAAAGATATGTTTTTCTGATGAATAAATTTAGAAATATAGTTTGCCAATAGTAGTAATGAATTTAAGTACAGTTAAACATAGTTTAACCCTAATCGTGTAGAAGTTTTTTATAAATCAAGAAAGGGTCTAGGCAGCACACATAGTTTTCACCTTGAGTTACATTTTTATTTCAATAACTCAATTATAAGTTTTGTAAACCAATTCAAGGTTAAAACTAGCTGCAACTAGACGACATAGTTTTAAATTTAAAATCGAGGAAAGGTTAAACTAAAAGCTAAAAAAATTCAAGTCAAGATCTTTTCCAAAATTTTGTAATATCTTTAATGTATATTCGGCATACGAGTATACGTTAAGGGTTTTACATTTACTTGGTATTAGAGCTACAGGTTTAGCCGATTTTGGAGGCTAAATCGAGTTTAATGTGATTTAATGTTAAGTACATGCCCCTAGAATGTCATGTTACTGATGTACTACTGTGAAACTTGATTATGCTCCTCAATAACATGAATAAGTCTCAGTAGAAATAGATGATATTAAAAATTGATAGACTGCAATAAATGTTTAATCATGGAAATCAAGAGAAGAAAGAAGAATGTTTAAAGCCAAGTATGCTGGCAACTAGTTAAAAGAGAAATGTTGCAGCAGTCCTAAAATTTAAACAAGGTACGCGTACTGTCTATGAGTACGAGTTAGATTCTAATAAACTGAGTTGGTACGCTGTTAATTTGATGCCAATCGAAAGGTCTCAATGTGAATGATTTATAGAGAAGCTACTTCCAAGGCCCAAAGAAATTCTATTAGGCATGAACTTATCAAATTTCCAAGAGGCTATGAACAGAGCGAAGGCTATGGAAAGAACCTGTAATTGTTCTAATTGATTCAGGTTCAGTTAATATAATAGTACAAAGATAGTAGCACAAAGAAAGACTTATATGGAGAATATTTAGTAAGGTGATTGCCAATAATTCTCTTGGACATAATGCACAAGTAATTAGAATATGCAAGAAAGGTTCATTAGAAATTCAAGGAATTAAGTTCCCGACAGATTTAATGGAACTTCTATTCCATGAATTTGAAGTCATTCTTGGAATGGATTGGTTATCTGCGTATGACGTATATGTAAAATGTAAGAAGAAAAGGTTGATACTTCAGGGACCCAATGGTTCTGAAGTAATCTTTGTGGGAGAAAGAACTGACTGTTTAGAGTTAGTAATCTCTGCAACAACAGCTCAAAAGCTGTTATGTAATGGATGTGAATCATGTTTGGTTTATGTAGTGGATACACAAAAGTCACCTAAGAAGATTGAAGATATCCCAATTGTGAGGGAATTTCCTGATGTATTTCCGGATGGACTTCCAGGTTTGCCTCTAGATAGGGAAATACAGTTTGGGATTGACGTTTATCCTGGAACTGAGCTGGTATCAATGGCACCATATAGAATGGCGCCTACGGAGTTAAGGGAACTAAAGGCTCAATTGCAAGAATTGCTAGACCGGGGTTACATTCGACCGAATGTATCACCATGGGGTGCTCCAGTGCTATTCGTAAAAAAGAAGGATGGTTCCTTACGATTATGTATAGATTACTAGCAGTTAAATAAAGTAACTATTAAGAACAAGTATCCACTACCAAAGATTGAAGATCTATTTAACCAGCTTAAAGGTGCAACGGTGTTTTCGAAGATAGATCTCCGATCGGGATACTATCAGCTTAAAGTTAAAGAAGAAGATGTACCAAAGACAGCATTCAGAACTCGTTATGGACATTACGAGTTTCTAATAATGTCGTTTGGACTTACAAATGCCCCTACAGCATTCATGGACCTGATGAATAAGGTATTCTAACCCTATTTGGATTAGTTTGTTGTGGTCTTCATAGATGATACTTTAGTTTATTCGAAGACCAAAGCTGGACATGACTACCATCTTCGAGTGGTACTGTAAACTTTAAGAGATAAGCAACTTTATGCCAAGTTTTTTTTAAATGTGAGTTCTGATTGTCAAAAATAACTTTCTTTTGACATGTAGTGTCATCAGAAGGAATAAGAGTTGATCCCAAGAAAATACAAGCTATTCTTGAATAGGAAGAGCCAAAGAATTCTCTGAAGTTCGGAGTTTCTTGGGATTAGCTGGATATTACAGGTGCTTTGTGCAGAATTTTTCCATCATTGCAATGCCTCTTATCTAGCTGCTACAAAAAGGTATTCCATTTGTATGGACAGAAAAGTACAAGGAAAGTTTTGAAAGATTGAAGAAATTTCGGATGAAAGCACCAGTTCTAATTCAACCAGAACCAGGAAAATAATATACTTTGTACAATGATGTATCTCTTTATGGTTTAAGTTGCAATTTGATGTAAGAAGGTTAAGTAGTAATCTATGCATTACGACAACCCAAAACTCATGAAAGGAACTATTCAACACATGTCTTGGAAAAGGCAGTGATGATTTACTTTGAAAATCTGGTGATATTATTTATACGATAAAAAGGTGTCATATTTATATGGATCATGAAAGTTTAAGTATTTAATGACACAAAAAGATCTGAATATGTGACAACGAAGATGGGTTGAATTTTAAAGGGATTATGATGTAGTTATTGATTATCATCCTAGAAAGGCAAATAGTACACTTAGCCGAAAGACATTGTCTGTCTTGCGCATGATGAATGCACAGTTATCGGTGGGGCAAGATGGTTCTTTAATAGAAGAATTTCAATTAAAACCAACTTTATCGGATCGAATCAAAGATTTACAGTCTTCAGACGAAGAATGTCTTGAAAAGAGAAGACAAGCTAAAGCAGGAGAAGTGCAAGATTATGAGATCAGGCCTAATAGTTGTCTATATTACAGAGGTAAAGTATATATTCCTGACAATGACAACCTGAAGAAAGAGATATTAATAGAGGCCCATTATAGTCCATTGACGATGCACACAGGAAGTAATAAGATGTGTCAAGATTTGAAGACTCGATACTGGTGGCCATGAATGAAAAGAGCAATCTCGAAATTTACGGCAAAGTTTTTAACATGTCAACAAGTAAGAGCTGAGCATCGAGTACCTTCTAGATTGCTTCAACCTATTTCTATTCCTCAATGGAAATGGGAGCGAGTAACGATGGATTTTATATCTGGGTTACTGGCTATACCAAGTAAAAAGGATTCGATTTGGGTCACTGTTGATCGCTTAACAAAGTCTGCTCATTTTATTCCAGTCTGAATGAATTATTCACCGGATAAATATGCAGAACTTTATGTTTGAGGGATAGTAAGATTACATGGTGTCCTAGTATCAATAGTATTAGACAGAGATCCAAGGTTTACTTCGAGATTTTGGGATGCATTACATGAAACGCTGGGTACTAAATTAAATTTTAGTACAACTTTTCACCCGCAAACAAATGGACAAGCTGAAAGGGTCATACAAACTTTGGAAGATATGCTACGAGCTTGTGTGATTGAGTTTGCAGGATTATGGGAAAAATACTTGCCTTTAGCTGAAATTGCTTACAACAATAGTTATCAAGCAAGTATCAAGATGGCATATAGAAGAAAATACCGAGCTTCTCAAAACCGGTTCGGTTTACAAGATTGAAATGTTCAGAATAACTCAAACGTTGAAAGAGTGATTTAACATAAGACATGAAGAATAAAGTAAAGATTATTCAGCAAAATTTTAAGGCCACCGTGGATTGACAAAAGGCCTATGCAAATAAGAAGAAAAAAGATATTGAATATGAAGTTAGAGAAAAAGTGTTTTTAAAGATTTCACCTTGGAAGAAGGTGGTACGTTTTGGTTGAAATGGAAAGATTAGTTCTAGATTTATTGAGCCATATAAGATTCTAAAAAGAAAGGAACCAATGGCTTATCAATTGGCTTTACCTCCAGATAGGAACAAGACACATTATTGGCTTCACGTATTCATGCTTCGGAGGTATTGATCGGATTCTTCACATGTAATTACTTCTGACGAGATTAAATTCAAATGTATAAAGAAGAATTAGTGAAAATCCTAGCATATAGAGTTCAAGAATTAAGGGACAAGAAAATTTTTCTGATTAAGATTCTCTGGAGAAATCATAAAGTAGAGAAAGTTATTTGGGAAATTGAAGAGAGAATGAATAAGCAAAACACGAAGTTGTTTGAAATGGGTAAACGTTGAAAATTCAAGGACAAATTTTCTTAAGGGAGGAAGAATTGTAATATCCCAATTCTAGCTTAGTGACTAAAAATGTAATTTTTGAAAGTTTAGGGGTTAAAGTGTAAAGTTTGGAAAAGTTTAGGGACCAAAGTGTAATTTTGAAAAGTTATATAATTTAACCCCATAAATGAATAGTTTACCCCCAAGAGTGGTATTTCTATGTTATTGGATTTTTCATACAAGGTTTATATTATTCAAATTTGGATCGAATAAAATTATTAAGCGTGCTCAGACCAGAGTAGCCCAAGGATGGGTGACCTAATGGGAAGGTCCCATATCCAATATTTTGACTGATAAAAGAACTCAGTTTAAGTCAGTAATATTCGTAATGGCTTGTGGAGATAAGATTTCTAAGAGGAAAGGCATCCGGTAAAATTTCTCGGTAATTATCGGTATATCGGATCGAACTGAAATTTTAAAGACAGTTCCAAGAAATTATGGAAAAATCATAAAATATTATTTTATGATAAATTTATTATATTTGGTTGGATTCTAACTATATTTAATTAGGTGGTGATGGAATGACAATTTTCAAGACTTGTGGTAAATAAAGTCTAGTTGGAAGGCAAATTGGACATTTTCCATGAATGGCATTTTTGAAATATTTTGGAACTTTGAGGGTAAATTTGAAAGATGAAAAACACATGGATTTGATCTTAGCCATTGATTTTGATGAGATTAAATATTGGCCATTATAATAAAAGGGCAAGATGGTAATTTCACTATTTAAATGAATTAAAAATTCATTTAATTAAACACATGGATTAAATATACTAGAAAGATGATAAAAAATCATCTTTACCATCAGCTTGCTGTTCGAAAGCTAGAAGAAAAAAGAGGAAAGAAAAATTTTCAACTTTCAAGCCAATTTTGAAGAAAATCAAGACTAGTTTCAAGCAAAGTTTATTTGGGTAAGTTGTTCTACACTTGATTCTCTTCAATTTGATATTATTATTGCATGATAAGAATCAAGTATGAGTTATGTTTGAATGAGGATTGATTGTAGAAATTGAAGTTGATGTTGGAATTAGACTTGTAGTTAGTTAATTTGATGATTTAAACGTGGAATTAAGGTTGGTTTTGGATAAATTCCATGTTAGAGATTATAAACCCTAACCCTAAAATTTAGGGATTTCGGTTAGGGAGTTAAATTGAGGATGAAATTGAATAGATTATGATGTTGAGAGCTTGAATTTGATGTTGGATTAAATAATTTCCCCAATTGAAATTATAGGGACCATTTCGAAAAGATTGAGGAAATTAGGGAAAATTATTAGAAAATTTATTTTAGTATTGAAATTATTGAATTATGGTGAAAGTAGCTTGAATTGGTGATTAGAGACCAAAATGAAAATTTTGAAAGGTTAGAGGACCATTTCGACATTTTGAAGAAATTTAGGGACTAAATTGTCAAAAATTTATGTGATGTTGGAAATGGGTAGAAAATAATATTTTGAGCTTGAATTGACAATTTAGGACCAAAATTGTACATTTGGAAAATTTTGGTGACCTATTCGGGGAACTTCAAAAAGTTAAAGGGGGATTTTGAAAATATTAGATTAAGGAGGGATTAAAGAGTAATTACTGAAAATGTGATCAAATTGGCTTGAAATGATGAAAAAGGACCATTTTGGCAAGAAAGGGAAAATAGAGTATTATTTTGGAAATTTATTGTTTTGATAGTGGCTTAGATGAAAATGAGCTAAAGTTGAAGATTCAAGCATGTTATGAAAGTTGAAGGATTGAAATGACAAGAAAGGAAAAATTTAAGGACCTTTTTAAAATGAAAGTATGGTGAAGGATTAAATTGAATAAAGTTGAAAGTCAAAGGAAAAATTTCAAGAATGTTAGAAAAATAGATGAATGGTTTATTTATACATGGATTTATGTACAAAAGTGAAGTGGTGACTAAAATGTCACTTTTATAAAGTTTGAGGACTAAAAGGTAATAGTCCAAAATTAGAAAATGATTATGGAAATTGTTGAAATTCGGCTTGAACAATTGTTTAATGTTCAAAATGGTCACTAAGGACCTAGGGACCAACTCGACAGCTTTGAAGAATATTGGGGAAACTTTCAGAAAATTTTATATTCGAATAATTATGTTTAAGAAAAAAGTTAGCAATGTTAAATTTAAGTTTAACGCAAGAGAAATGATAAATATGTTCAATTGGTCTTATACAGATCTAAAAGGATTCAAGGAGAACTAGTGATAAGAAGAAAGATAAGAACCTCGAGTAAGCTTAGTAAGGCACACTATTACATGGCCCAGGTGAGTGCATTTCTAAATGTTTTCATTACATTGAAATTGGCATTGCATTTCTCTATAATACATGATATGATACAATTCTCGACATGGCAAGCTTGATGGAATACCAGGTATGAATTATTGTTTGCATAAATGATGATGCGTTATGCATAATGGAAATGCATGTCTATACAAGGAATATGAACAATAACAAGATTAAAATGAAACAAGATACACCCTGGGGATCCAAGCCCATAGTGCAAATTGCACTAGCGAGGTGTTTTTAATATAAGGAGCAAAGAGCGACCTTATATGAGGAGCAAAGAGCGTCCTTTCGAGTACGTACTCCACAAGGCACTATGGTGCAGATAGGCTACGAGGTTTCCATGGGCCTCTAGCCAGACACGATGATAATAATAACAAGATGATTACCTGGTAGGTCATGAGCATGCAAATGACTGCAAGATGATACATAATTCATATGACAGGGATGATACATGAAAAAGATGTTACATGATTTCATGATACTTGAAAAAGAAGTTACATGTTACATGACATGCGAGATAGAAATGTTATTGATATATGATAGAATGTTACATGATAGAAATATAACAAGCTATATGATAGAATACATGTTATGCAAATGATGTCATAATGAAGCATGACCATGATAAAGTACATGATATGTAAATGATTACATGATGAAAGCATGTCCATAATAGAAATATATTATGCAATGATAACATGATTTATATGATAGCTATGATGCATGACACATGTACATTGTGATATACTTGCCTTGTCGTAGAGAGATATGAAATGCACTCTTATATGAAATATTATATATCATCAATTTGTGTTTAAATAAATAAGTTTAACTGCCTCACTAAGTTCGTACTTAGCGTGTGTCTTATGTCACACGTAGGTTCTCCGGAAATGCCTAGCGAAGAGGAGCTGAACCTTTGGAAAAATCAAGTTACTATAGTAAGTCACAGTAAGTACATCCTTGTCGTAAATTGATATCTAGTGGGCATGTAAATATTTTATAGTTGAACTATTTTAAAGTATACGTTTACTAGTTAAAGATATGTTTTTCTGATTAATAAATTTAGAAATATAGTTTGCCAATAGTAGTAATGAATTTAAGTACAGTTAAACATAGTTTAACCCTAATCGTATAGAAGTTTTTTATAAATCAAGAAAGGGTCTAGGCAGAACACATAGTTTTCACCTTGAGTTATATTTTTATTTCAATAACTCAATTATAAGTTTTATAAACCAATTCAAGGTTAAAACTAGCTGCAACCAGACAACATAGTTTCTAATTTAAAATCGAGGAAGGGTTAAACTAAAAGCTGAAAAAAGTCAAGTCAAGATCTTTTCCAAAATTTTGTAATATCTTTAATGTATATTCGGCCTACGAGTATACGTTAAGGGTGTTACACACCACATGTGAATTTTTCCTTAAGGATGAGCATTGCTCCATATCCTTATTAACTTTGCCACCAAGGCATATTTTATAGTACATCACAAGTTTATCCGCTTGTTTTATTCAAACAAGAATATATTAAATGTTCATAGATCATTTCAAAATCTTAGTATCCATGCTCAAATCTTTTAAATCATTTGCCTTGGATCATATTTGGACATAAGTATCATTGTTATGATTTTCACATAGCATAAAGCACTAAGCAATGGCTAGTGTCTGAACATAATAATCCTAACTTCTCACTATTCAACCAAACTGTCGCTAATCTCCTTACATCTCCCCCGTTACCTCCTACTGTCGCTGATATATCATATATAATGGGTCGTCACCTGAGCCGTAGCTCATGGACCGTAGTCCCAAAGTATACCATGTATTATGCCAATGCATACAAGGGCTTCCATTTAATAAGCAACTTAAATATCTTATGTATTGAAGTTAGGAAAGATTTCTTATGTTACAAGTAGACTTACTTATTTCTTCTTTCCAGTATCTTATAACACAAGTTGAGCTTCTAGCTCCTTAAGGCTTTATAATTTATGAACTTATAACTTTGTTATTCAATTCTTGTATTGGAATCTTTATTCGTTAGTAGTTAGCTTCAAGCTTTATAATAAAGTGTACATAATCATCTATTACAAACATAGCATAGCAAGGAACAAGGTGCATATGTGATGCAACATAACCAAACGACTTATCAATGATGCCATGCTATGAATGCATTCATACATTGTGCTCTATGTGAGCCATATGCACATGCTTATGAATTAATTAATATACATCATATAAATGAAGGTCAGGATGACACCGTGTCATCCGAGACAAATGTAGCTACGCTCACCTTATATTCCAAAGTTATGGAATACCTGAACCTCAACCACATCTTGCTTCACAATCACTTATTTCTTCCACTCCTCTTATCATAGTATGTACCTCAAGCGAAACAATAAGTTATTAAAACTAGTTCAATTTATTAATTAAAGATGACTATTGTCACCAAGATTATAAACGTACAATTTAACTAGACAATTAATCACTTAACTTACAAAACAATCTATTAAGACTCATGTTCAAGCAAAACAATCCTTAGTGTACATATAATCACATAAATATTCATTTAATAATATATTTACATTTTTGTTACTATAAAACAGCCCCTAAATTTCAGATGTACAAAACAGTTCACTAATTTTTATATTAGTGTAAAATAGCCCTAACATTAACTTACATACTTAGATATTATAAAAATGTCCACACATTTTATTATACGTTCCAAAACAGTCCCCAAATTTGCTTATAAATACATTTACAACACAAACAATCCAGCATGCTTCCATTGCACTCAAAACTGCTCCTAACATGTTTCTACTCATTCAAACAGCTTCAATTAACATGTATACATAGTTTCATATATCAAGACAATCCACATGATCTTATATTTACACAAAACAGTCCCAATTAACATGTATACATAGTTTCACATATCAAATTAGTCCACATGATCTTATATTTACACAAAACAGTCCAAATTAGCATGTATAAACATATGTGCATTCAAGCAATCCAACATAGTTTCAATATGTCCAAAACAATCCAGATTTTTCATGTTTAAACATATATACAATCAAGCATTTAACATGGTTCTAATGCATTCAAATCTGCCCAGATTTTTCATGTACAAACATATATACAATCAAGCATTTAACATGGTTCTAATGCATCCAAATCTGCCCAGATTTTTCATGTACAAACATATATACAATCAAGAATTTAACATGGTTCTAATGCATCCAAATCTGCCCAGATTTTTCATGTACAAACATATATAAAATCAAGCAGATTTTTCATATACAAACATATATACAATCAAGCATTTAACATGGTTCTAATGCATCCAAATCTGTCCAGATTTTTCATATAAAAACATATATACAATCAAGCATTTAACATGAGCATTACAACCGTACATTACTCCTTGTACCAAGAATTACCTAACATAACTTTAAGTTCTCTATTTCCTTTCTAACATCAACATAGTTCATGACAAACCACAACCAAATACTCAATTTAGAGATTAAATTAAAAGGTAAGGAGAGTATAATCACCTTCTTCCCTAGCTTACTCGATCACAAATAGAAATGAACAAGGATGGAGCAAAAATTGTTAAGATTTTCCCAAGACTCCCTTCCTCTCTAGAATTTCGATGGCTCGGTTTGATCAAGATGATGAAGAGTATTCTCTTTCTTTATTGCCACATTACCTAAGCTCTCCCTTCCCCTTTACACATGTGTAAAATTATTAAAGACATGTGTAACAACCATTAACTATTTCTTTCTTAGCATGCAAGCCCCCATTTTTTCCATTTATTTCGGTTTAGTCCATTAGACAATAGCTATATTTTTTTCTTTCAATTTGGTCCTAGACCCTTAATTAATTCTAGATAATAATGATACAAGTCAATTAGATTGTATTTGAAGTAGTAACTTACTACCAAGCCTATCTTTGGGGTATTACAATGCAAACCTTTGCATAGGTCAGCCTTTGCCTATTAATATGACACCATCCATTTACAGTGGCATACAAAGTGTACTCGTCAGTCGTCACATAGCTCAGACCCACACTAGTAAATAGCTCCAGGGGAACACAACTCAGATGAACCTAGACTAAAAGCTTCTTCATGCTAAAATCTAAAGACTTAAGATTCGGTTCCAAAAGTTAATTGGCTAGTTTTGGATATGTCAAGCCCATCAACAAGAAATCAATCCCTAAATTCAAGATTAGAGAATTGAAACAAAAATAGATTCCTCCACCAGACTAATCATTATCTCCCCCAACTAACCCTAGATCAGATTAACCAAACATTGTAAAGAGCCAAAATTAAGGGACTTACCCAAAAATTAAGCGACCTAAGGGTTGTACCACACCCTAATCCCAACATCAAAGACCTCAATTGGAAGCTTAATCCAGACTTCATCCTCCACGGAAAGAGGAAAAATTGAAGTGAATGATCTTCATTACCAATAAACAAACTTCTCTATTTCATCCGACTTGAACTCGAGCCATCCTCTGTAGGAATTCGAAGATCTATCAAACAGAAAATTCAAACAAGACGAGAAAATAATGAAACGATCCCAGCAATCTAAAGATCGGCTAATGTACATCGAGAGAATTTCTTAATGTGGTTACTTATTTTTTTTAATAGAGACATGATAAATAAATTTCCTACATTTACATGGATTCAAACTGTTGGTACATGCGAAGGTTATAGCTTGCAAACTCGTAACGCGAGCAAACAATGATAACCTACGTCTGTAAACCCCCTCATGGGCGAACAAATAGGAGTGGTTATGTGTTAACCAATCACGATCTACGAATGCGCCTAGGCGGATAATATTCAGTGGTCACGTGTCGAAACACATAACCACTACTGATGACAAAGCAGGTCTAAGATGTCACCTCATAGTCAATCTAATCACAGCCCCACGACAATCCCATGATGGCACATGTCAAGTAGTATAAAAGGGAGCATGCAACACAAAGAAGACATGACCTTCCATCTCCAGACAAAAAACTAAGAGAAAACCACCCTCAACTACTAATCAAATCACCATCACTACCATTTTCGACCCTTATTCACTTTACTAGTCAACAATTGGTACGGTGAGCGTGGAACAACGCATGATCTTTAGGTATTTTAGATTTTCTTTCAGAGAGTTCTTTGATTTTTCATTCTTAGAAAAAAATTACGGGGAGATCAGAATGACGATACAAGTAGAAAAGACTTAGGAGAGTTTAATTCAGTGGAGCCTATAATCCCAGCAGAACTGATAATTCCCAACATTCAACAATGGCAACAGTTCCAACAGTAATTGTGGGCACAATCCCCTCCATGGTTCACAACAACATGAGTAAATACACATCAGACCAGGGGGCATCACCATCGGAAGCTAGCAACCAACAGCTTTTAGATATGTAAGAAAGGTTGAAGAGCATGGAGGAGTCCATGTCACTTTCAAGGAAGCAGTATGAGCATCAATAAAAGTTCATGCAAGATCAGGCGGAGTGACAGAGATCGGTTGAAGAAAGGAATGAAAGGTTAATCTGGGAGCTATCTGTGAGGAGCAAAGGCAAGAGAGTTAGACGTGAAGAGGCAGAAATGGGAGCAGAGCAGGGTATTCCACATCAAGAGTTTCATAGGTGCCAGTCAGAGGACCTCGAAGAAGATTCTGAAGACATTAAGGATTAGGTTTATTATCCTATGGAAAGAAATTTTTAGTAGAAAGATAGAGCAACTGGAAAGAAATTTTTAGTAGAAAGATTCTTCCAAAGACCATCGTCAATACAAAAATGAGCCCCTAGCTAAAAGTATCTCGAAGCACAATGTATCTACATCTTTTAAGTTTCCAAAGTTGATGTATAATGGAAAGAGAGACACCTAGGACCATCTGTCCCATTTCTTGAATCTCATGGATTTATTCGGAGCATCAGTTCAAGTTAAGTGTGAAGCCTTTTCGGTGACTTTGAAAGACTCTGCTCAAGCTTGGTATCTTCAGTTACCTGCACACTCAATTTACAATTTTGATCAACTGAAGGACTTGTTTATGATTCGTTTTCTTACGAACAAGATGTTAAAAAAGTCTTTAGCATATTTGATATCCATATTCTAGAGACTGAATAAACCTTTATGGGATTTTGTACAAAGATTTCATGCGGCAACAATGCAGACTAAGGAAGTTTCTGATGAGTTTGTTATCATTGCTCTTATCAACGGTACCACCAGCACCTTAAGTATAATTTTTTGGATAAACCACCCTCAACTCTATTAGCATTATACGAAAAGGTTCAACCTTATATGGAGAATGAGGAAGCAGATAGAATTATATCCCAAGTACAAGTTTCACACTTCACAGACACAAGACCACGTAATCGCGGTCCCAAGCGAGGAAGACCCCCGCTTCACCAGAGAGTTGGAAGAGGAGATCATTAATACAAAAGTAGACAATAGTACAATCAACGTAGTGGTCATCACCAACGGTATCAACAAGATAATAGAAGAGAAGTATTTAGATAGAAACCATCTGGATTCCAAACATACTACCAGCTGACAGAATCACCTTCATAAATCTTGTATCAGCCTGAGCATACGAAAATTCTACGACCTCTATAGCCAATGAGACTGGGTGAACGGAAAGAACGCTCAAACAAAAGATGTGAGCTTCACAAGGACCAATGCCACTGCACCGATGATTGTGCTCACCTGAGGGATGCAATCAAATATGTGATTAAGAGGGGTCAGTTGGAACAATTTATAACCTCTCACCATAGTTAGGATAGGATGGTCGGGGGGCAACACAAGCAATATCGCAAGACGGACACAGAGATAATCAAATGCTCTGAGGTAACATACATGTAATTATTGGATTTGCAAATATTGGTCACAGCCAAATTCAAAATGCAAGGCACACATGCACAGTGTGATGTTAGTATTGATATGCTCAATAAAGAGGATGAGGTATAGAGACCCGTAGAGAGTTTCTTTTTTTGAGCGAGAAGAGGATATCGCCCTGGATGAAGAAAGCAACGATCTCATTTTCGTTACAGCCATGGTAGAGAGTTTCAACATTAGAAGAATTATGGTGGACACAGGGAGCGTAGTTGAGCTACTAGGCTAGAAAACATTCAAACATATGGGAATTTCAAAGACAAAGTTAAAACTAGCTAGTCCGATGTATGGGTTTGGTAATCAACCCATTGAGGTAAAAGGCTCCATCCAGTTTCTAGTAACTATGGGTGATAATGACAACAAAGTCACTCAGATGGCTAATTTTTTAGTCATAGACAACCTATCAGCGTATAACGCCATTTTTGGCAGACCTTTGATGAGGAAAGATAAGATGATCGTGACCACATTTTTTCTGCAAGTAAAATTTCCCACATCATCATGAGAACATTATATGCAGGCAGACCAGAGGGTTGCAAGAAAATGCCATATTCTATCCTTTCAGTTAGCCTAGAAGTAGAGGGGGCATGAACACCGCTGAAAGAAAACTACGTCACAAACAAGAGGACATGAAGTTAATGTCTTGAGAAAAGAAATAATGAATTTATAGAGTCTTTATGTCAAAGAAGAGGACAAGTGCAACAAGACAAAGCCAGTGGAGAATGTAAAGGTTTATCCTGGATTACCCTCAAAGATCACAAGGATAGCATCAGGACTAAACAAATATCATCAGAGGAGGCTGATAAAGCTACTAAGGGATAATGTAAATGTGTTCACATGGTCCGCAGTGGACATGCCTGGGATAATTAAACATTTCTTGCAGGTTGATCAGGCAGCCAAACTCGTTAGGCAGAAGAAGTGGAAATTTTTTGAGGAAAAAATGTAAGCCACATGGCAAGAAATAGAGAAACTATTGGCAGTAGGATTTATTCAACAGGTAAAGTATTCGCAGTGGCTCGCCAATGTTGTAATGGTTAAGAAACAAAGTAGAAAGTGGTGAATGTGTGTTGACTTCACCAATATCAACAAGGCATGTCCCAAGGATAGTTTCCCTTTTCCTTTGATTGATAGATTGGTTGATGCCTCACCTGGACACAAATTTATGAGCTTCATAGATGCCTTCTTGGGTTATAACCAAATAGCGATGGCAGATGAAGAAAGTGAAAAAACTGCTTTTATAACAGTTGACGACCTATATTGTTATAAGTAATTGTTAACTCCTCAAAATTACTAATTTTTATGCTTATTTCACAATGCTTTTGCTCGTCCTTAAGTATATATGTTTTCATTTAGTTGTTAAAATTATGCATTTGCATAAGGAGTTAGGAGATGTTTTTTTGCCGGTATGACAGGTTGTTTTTGCTGGTACTGGAGTAGGTTAGAGGCAGGCAGGCATGGCAAATCAGTGCACAAGTAGAAAGCAGGAAAAAAGAAGATAATTGCAGAGTAGCAGTTGGTACAGTTGAACCAGAAATTGCCAAGCTCGGTTGGAAAAGGATTGAAGTCTGATGCTCAGTCAAAGTAGCTGTTAAACCAAGTACACATCAACCCTAAAATTTAAACAGAAGATGAGATGATAGCGCACCTATCCTAGTGCTTATTCGATTTTTCAATTTCAAACCCAACCTAGGATTTCTATGCATGCCTAGTTAAAGGAAAACCAATCCATGAATCAGGAGACATCGAGAGGCTGCAACATGGTGAAAGAGGAAGCTAGAGGCGACGTGGTTCGACCATCTTAAACTAAGAGCTCTAGAACATTTGAAGGGCTGCATCAACGAACCTCCTTCTCTACCCATTCTCTTAGTTTAATTTTCATTTGAATGATGATGTTGAGATACGATGATATTTTGTGGATGGATCCCCCAACCATGAACTAATTGTTAGAGATAGTTCCCTAAGGCCTATTGTATAAACATGATATTTTGAATATTGAATTTATTGTTATGATAAATTTGCATGCTTTTGTATCCTTGAATCAGGAGACATCGAGAGGCTGCAACATGGTGAAAGAGGAAGCTAGAGGCGACGTGGTTCGACCATCTTAAACTAAGAGCTCTAGAACATTTGAAGGGCTGCATCAACGAACCTCCTTCTCTACCCATTCTCTTAGTTTAATTTTCATTTGAATGATGATGTTGAGATACGATGATATTTTGTGGATGGATCCCCCAACCATGAACTAATTGTTAGAGATAGTTCCCTAAGGCCTATTGTATAAACATGATATTTTGAATATTGAATTTATTGTTATGATAAATTTGCATGCTTTTGTATCCTTGAATATTATTATTCTAAATATTCCTAATCATTTATTATTGTGGGAACGATAATAAGCTAAGATTTGTATGAAGTTTGATAGATATGAATATGTGAATGAGATTCAAATCAAATTCATATATATATATATATATATATTTGTTGAGAACAAATATTAGGATCGACTCATCTTAAGATTAATACATGGATTAAAGTTATATATTCATCTCAAATAGTTGTGACATTAAATCCTTAGACCTGAAATTGCTACGGTTCTCGACATGATAACTATTATGTTTTGACATAGTCAATCATCGTTTTTAATCGGACGGTTATAACGGTTATGCTTGAACATAATAAGGAATCATGCAATGAGATGTGAGTGATTAAGATGGAATTTATCCCTCTTAACAAAAGAGAGATATCTTTGGTCCCCTCGATGATTGAGACTGAGAAATGTATGGTCGTGCTCAAATGAGTTGATAGAGATCAATGTTATTTGTTTAGTCAGTTCAATTGGGCATCGAGAAACAAAAAATAGAACGATATAAGGTTAACATTTTCCATGCCTTATATTCTATCTAGATATCGTGAGATAAAAGGATTATGACATAAATTGAATTAAGGTTGTCTCGGATTATGAGCTTTTCATTTAACTTGGGTAGTCATATTGTCTTGCTAGAGGCCACTTATGACTTGTAGAATAAAATGTGATTTTATCTACTACTAACATTAAGTGAACTTATAGGGTCGCACACTAAGAATGGATAAGAATGGTTGTGGTTATTACTCTCAATAATAAATTTAAGATAATGCGATTATTTTAAAGTATTATTAGAGATTATTTATTCAAATTTTAAAGGTTAAATTCGTAATAGAATTTCTTATTTATTTTATTATTTTCCAAAAATAATATAAATAAATGATATTATCAAATAATCTCATTATCTAGATTTGATTGAATTTAAATTCCTTATCATATAAGGAATCTATTTTAGAAAATATTATTTATTTATTTTAAATAAATAATATTATTAAATAAATCACTTTATCTAGAGTTGGTTGAATTTGAATTCTTTATAAGATAAAATAATTTATTTTAAATTGTAATTTATCTAAAATGAGTTTTAATTAAATTATAATAATAAACTCAACCTAATCCTATTCAAGTCATATATATATATGTATGTATGCCAAGGGTTTTGTGAGGGATCTAGGGATTTCGAAATAGCCACCAAAACTAAAAAACTAGATTTTCAAAATCTTGATTGAATCTAGCATTCTGATAGTCGTTCGTCGTCCATTCGCGTGTGGATACTTGTAGAGGTCGGTCGTCTTTCACAAAAGGTAGCGCCTCAATACAACCAGATTCCTAAATCAAAATTAAGGTAATTTTTTATCTCCTCTACGTACATTAATAGATTGCATGAGATCCTGAAAATTTTTCATAGGATATTTTTCCGCTGCATTTATATACCTAATTAGATCAGTCTATTTCCTATGAAAACCCAACATCTTTTACAGTTGGTTGGGGATGTTTGCGATTAACGCTCCATTTAGGTTTGGTTTTTAATAATTTAAATGCCTTGACATTATTGTTTATCTGCTAGCACTTCATTTCCTTAAATTATTTGCTATACGATAGTTGGCATTGTATGCTTATTATTCCTTAATATCTTAACAGACTTAGGGGGTAACGATCAGTTGCGAGGTACTAAGGAGAGAAGCTTCGACAAAAGATATCCAATTAGATGAAACTTACACCTGAAGTGAATCTACCCTTAGGAGTATAGATTGAAACTTAATCAAGTTAATTAATGAAAAGCTTCACTATAGACATGTAGGGGTTTTGTCATGATTAGCTTAGGGTATTGCCATCGATAAAGGCAATGCTATTTTTAAATCTGTAAGCAATAAATCCAAGGCAGGGCATTATTATAAGCTGATATAGTTAGGTGAAATCCAGGCATCCTTTGCCAATGCTCATCATTCATTTGAATATTTTTTTCATTTTTCAAATTGTTCCCTATAAAACCAATATTTGATTTTGATATAACAAGTATTTTGAATGACTAATTTGCAAAATTCAATAAATTTTTAAATACCCAAAAAAATTACAAATTGACAAGGATCGAACTTAAAAGTTTTTATGAGTCCAAAACTAAAAACCCAAAAATACTTTCCAAGTATTTTTCTACTTAAATAGCCAAATTTCACTTAAGCGTATTGATACACTATGTACCGTATCGATACGGTCTCTCGCTACTGGAATTTGATTTTATTGAAAATGGTAATAACGTACCGATACAAATATTTACCGTTCTTATACGGTGTTTCGGTACACTTTGTTGTCGTTCCAATACGCCACGTAAGCATAGGCATAATGGCTATGTCGAGTATCGATATGGTTGCCACCGTATCAATACGGGGTGTTAGATTTACCAAATCTTGGCATTTAAAACTCGACTGTTACCTTGTCAGTTTATTAGAATCCCAAACTTTAAAAATTGGTTATAGCGTATCGATACGCCTTAATAGCGCATCGATACGGTACTTCGTATTTGTAAAACAAGGATTCCAGTAAGCATGAACTGTACCGGTATAGCGATACCATTTTGGTACGCACTGTTTATATAGCAAACCGTACCGATACGCCCCTCCCACATATCGATACGCCCCTTTGTACAACGGTTAGATTTTGTATTTCAGGTATCGATATGGTAAAGCCGTGTACCGATACGGTTGGTTGGCAGACAACATTTATTAATAAAAATCAGCTCTTCAATGGCTATATTCAATACTCCAACCACCCAAATGGCTAGAAATCAATGAGAGGGTATAAATACAAGTCTCCAAAGATACTACAACAACTATTGAACATTCATTGAACAACATTCAAGCAAAATCCAACCCTTTAAGCTCTTAGAGTCAAATCCTTGTACCCGACTTGTGTATTACATTGTAATCTTTTATTTCAAGTTTGGGGTTGAGTGTTCTTGTAAATTGGGAAAATACTTACCTTGTGAGGACTTTATCCATTTTCCATTTTTATTTCTTGTAAAAGAGTGAGCCTTGATCAAGCTTTGGGTAGAAAGCTTTGATCGATTGTAACGATTACCTCCTTAGTCTAGAAAAGGGGATGAATTCAATTGTGAATTGGTTAAAATCCTTAGTGGGAGCTAAGGTAGTGGATGTAGAGCTTGTTAGAAGCTTGAACCACTATAAATCCTTGTGTCTTCAATTTTTTAATCTTCCATTTGCCTCCCTTCATTTTTTAAATCGCCAATTCACCCTCTCTTGGTCTTTCGGTGTCGATTGATCATCCCAACATTCCCATTTTTATTACTTTGTTTTAGCTATCTTTTAAATTTAAAATCCAAAACATTTTCAAGCACTTTTGTTCCCCTCTAACAAGTAAATATTGAGCAATTAAATTCTTGGTCAATCCTTGTGGATTCGATACTCAGCTTATTGTTGTATTACTTGCTGACCGTGTATACTTGCATGCAAAAGACCTATACTTGGCATTATTATACTAACATATTTATACTGAATTATCAATATTTTGCCGAGCATTAGCACAGTCGACAACTTTTTGGCACCGTTGCCAGGGATTGCAATGGAATTTATTATTTTGACTTTACTTGTTTTATTTTATTTTATTTATTTGTTTTGTTTGGTGTATGACCAGGAACCGCTCTGCGGTGGAAGATTGGCTATACAACCTGGAAATCGAAAGAACCCTGCGAAGGTTAAAGAGAAAAGCTCAAAAGATGGCTCAAAAAGACAATGGAGGAATTAATGGTGTCCCACACAACCAGGAGAATCCACTAATACACAATGAGATACCAGCTGCTCCTATTGCCCCAACCGTTGATGTAGAGGAAGAGAGACCTATTGGAGAACACTTGGCACCAAATATTGTCAAATTGAAGCCAGGACTGATTGGTCTCGAGGTGAATACACCTAATTTTGAACTTAAACCGGTGATGATACAGACGCTTTTGAATGTAGGAAAATTTGATAGAGCACCTACTAGAGATCCAAGGCAACACTTAAAGCAATTCATGGAAGTTTACCAACTATTTTAGCATCCTGGTGTATTGGAAGATACATTGAAGCTAAAGTTATTCACATTTTCCCTAAGAGATAGAGCAAAAATATGGCTAAGTTCTTTGCCACCTGGTTCTGTGACCTCATGAGGATATCTATGCCAGAAATTTCTGTTGCAATTCTAGCCACCTAAACTTAACGCCAAGTTGAGAAGTGAGATTATTACATTTAGGCAGGCTAATGATGAGACCTTATATGATGCCTAAGAGAGATTCAAGGACTTGTTGAGGAGGTGTCCCATACATGATTCCCAAATTAGACCCAAATGGAGACCTTCTACAATGGACTCAATGCTCATGCCATGACTATTGTTGACTCTTAGGCAAATGATTCGTTGCTTGACAAAAATTACACAGAGGCATTTCACATCCTTGAAAGGATTTCAACTAATGACTACCAGTATCCTACTGCCAGAATAGGAACCTGTAACGCCCAAGTTTTGGGCTGAGGAGTTTACTAGATAGCTTAGACGGTCTATTGGATCGGATTAGAGGATTTGAGTCAGTTTCAAGATTTAAATTGGATTAAATATTTTTGAAAGGGATAAAAATATGGAAAATTATCTAAAATCATTTTTTAATATGGAAATTATTTTGGTAAAATCAATTTTACAAAAAGGGGTCTCGAAAGTGGACACTTTGGTTAGTGACCAAAATGCAAAGTTTCAAAACTATTTTTGGTGACTGTTTTGTAAAAGGTTCAAAACTTTAAAACAAAATTGACATAACTAACTTTTCACAAAATAATTTTCTCTCAAATTCTCTCCAGTCAAATACTTCTTTTCTCTTTAAAATTCTCAAGTAAAATCTTCTTTTAATTAATCTTTTGATTTTCATTGAGATTAAAATGATTTTCTAACAAAATTAGTTTGGTTTCTCATTATTTTGATATGGAAATTCATCTAATTAAGGGGAAAAGCAGCCATTAGAGGTGAGGTTCGTTCTTCTCGTCTAATACAAGGTTCTTTATTGAAATTCCCAAGTTCTTGATCCTTTACTTATGATTTTTAACTTGTTTTGGTGATGTAATGAAAGAAAAATGGTTAAATCAAGGTTTAATTGGTGAAATTTATTTACCCCCGTAATGGTTCTGTTTTCTCATGATTTGGATTGATATAGATCATGATTTTGATGTTGAACGAGGTTAATAAGATGGTTTAATCATAGGAATCCTGAAACTAATTGAATTCCTAATTTTCTAGGTTGCTAGTTATGTGTTCTTGAGGAGTTGTGGAGGTTTTACGAATGCTGGAGGTATAAGGATGTTAGAAATGTGTTTTTAGATGTTAATTGATGGATTAAGATGTTAGGTTGTGGCTGGGTAAAGTTTGGAAGAGGTTTGATGCTAATTTTGGTTGTTGTGGAGTGGTTTTTGTTGAAGGATGTTGAGGATTTGTATTGTTGTGTTGTTGATTGCATTTTGATGCAGTGTACCCTCTATTTTGTGTGGATAAAGTAGGGGAAGTTGGTCCTCAAGCTTGAGCTTTGGTTTCGGAAGCTTTAGAGGCGTGAATACCGTATTGGCAAGCGAGGCTTTGCGTGTCGGTGAGTGAGAACAAGTTTTACGACTTTTCAAAGGTTTGAAAGTGGTGTTTGGGAGTTTAGATCAAGCTTGAAATGCTGGTCTAAGCTCGGAAGTAAGTAAAAGATGAATTCTCTCTCAAACTCAGTTTGGTAACTGATTTTTATGCACTTGTTTAAATGGTTTAATTACTCACTATATATGAATGTTTTGAGCATGGTTTAATGATAAAAATTGATTACATAATGATGTTGATGCATGTGGAAGTAATGCACGTTTTGTTAATGTTTATGAACGTTAATAAATGCAAGGTTTATTGCAGTGATTAAATGGTTTTGATGATGCCTATGAAAACAGTGAGTCGTTGTTAGTAAAATGAATTATATTGGAAAGTGATGGAATGAAAAGGTTTGTAAATATTATCAGATATATTTGGCCGACCATAGGATTGATAGTGTAATATAAAAAGGCACCTTGGATGTGGAGGGGTTAATGTGTACCGAATACTCCATCCAAGTGCCCTAACGATTAAGGGGTTTAATCAGACTGAAGACTCCCGTTAGTGGGTCATACATCTTATCGATGAGTGGTGTCGAGGGGTTTATGTATACTGAGGACTTCACCACAGGTGTCACAATGGTGGAGGGGTTTATGAGTACCGAAAACTCTCGTGTGTGAACCTTGTGATGCCGATAGATTGTATGTTAAGTGTTAGGGGGACATTTGTTGAATCCGTGTATCCGATGTTATGTTTTGTAAAGTGGAACTTGGTTAATGATCACTTCTAAGCCAATATAATTGATGATGTATCATGAAATGTATTGTGTTGTTTAACGTGGTTTAAACATGTTTTGCTGTTTAAGCCTTGCATTGGTAGTATGCAAGGGAAAGCTTAAATTGAGGGTAGCAAATAGGATTTTGCTGCTGAATCCATGATACATGTTGCATATGGTTTAATATGATATTTTGGAAAGATTAAGTGCTTGGTTTTGTTAAGGCATGATGTGAAATGATGTTTGAAAAGTGTTTTGGAAAGTGGATTTTAAAAGAAATGTTAATTGGTTTAAAATGCATTGGTGATGGTTGGTTTTTGAGCATTCCTCACTAAGCCTAGTGCGCTTATGCTCTCTTTTCCATCAATGCAGAGAATTAAAGATTGTGGCAGCGAGGAAGCAAGGAAAGGAGTTCCAAAGACTTATTTTCAAAGTATGGTTTGAAGTACTTTAGGTAGTAATAAGGGCAATGTGTCAATTGGTATTTCTTGGGAGGGTTTTTGGTGAACTCCGTATTTTTGCAAGTTTCAATTGTTGTTTTGGATTTGTAGGAAGTTTAAAGTAGTTGAGACGTGGATGGATTTGGGTCTTGGATGTGGACTAGGAAATATACCTATAGACTTTGTGATTGACTATGCTAGATTTGCTAGTTTAGTCTAAATGCTGGCATGTTGATGTTAAAGCATATTGACGATGTTATATGATGTTTAGATATGTTTTAGGATTTATTCAAGTGAGCCAAAGTGTCATATGTTTGACCTAGAGGTCATTACAAGATTTTGTGTACCGATACGGGTGCCCAGGGTTCGGTACGCGAGGTCCTGTTGAGGCTCAAATCGATAAGTTAAAGCATAGTGTCACGGGGCTAGACTTCTGAACCAGCCCAACGTGCGGCCTTAGTCGAGTCCTTAAGACAAACGACCAAGTAAGCCTGAATCCTCGACCCGAAAGATCGAAGTCCGAAGGCACCGAAGAATGCAAGATCGTTCTTAGCGGAAGCAAACTATGAGATCGGCTACGAAGAACTCTGAAAGAACGCGAAGAATAAGAGAAGAACAACTCAGAGAATTTAGAGTGAATACGCTCTCTATTACTCAAGAATAGATGAAAGAATGGATGATTACAACTGAGGTGGGGAGGCCTCTATTTATAGTTGAGTCCCCTCTAATCCGACGGTCCTTACTGATTTACATCAACGGCCTAGATACAACTCTACCAACCACAAGGGATAATGCCAAGAATATTCCTTAGCTATCTATGGAAAGAATCTCCTATGTTCACATAGGTGTGGATGGATAAACCTTCTTGGATCTTCCCACGGATCGGGCCAGTCTGGTGGTCTCTTCAAGCCCAAAGTGTGCCTCAGAACCTCATGGACACCTTGGTGTGCACCCTCTGGTGCTAATGACTTGGGCCTTGATCATGGCCCGTGACATTCTCCCCCACCAAACTTGGCGACGCCCTCGTCGCTGCTCCGGAATAAAGTCGGCAATGATCCTGGGACCTCCTTGGCACCTTAGCTTTCTCCCAACTCTGAATCAAGCTTGGTTGTCCCCCCATAAGGACCGCTCTTCCCATAAAGAGCACCTGACTCGTGTTGGGTTGTCCACCCATATGGACTTCTCGCTTCGGTTGCCTCCGCCATGTAACATCGCTCGTCGAACCACCTCGCACATCTCGACCGTAGGAACTCTTTCCTAGCAGCTGGGATTTGTCTCCACTTGGATCGTGAAGACCCTCGAACAAAGGTTTGGATGCCGCCTTTGAACTTTCACCATTTGATGGGTTAGGTTTTCTGCTGTCTACACCCAACAACCCGGACAAATCAAAACCAAAAACACAAAGATTGTGTTCGAGATGTACCTTCTTCGGGATGAACTCCCTCGCGTTTACTCTAAAATGCATCGGCCCTTATACATCCTTGAAGTCCGACGCCCCATTTTGCATTGCCACTTCTTTCTCCACGAAGTTCAATGCACCCTCCACCTTGCCCAACGGTGGCTCTTCACATAACGAATCGAGCTTCAAAGCCTCGCTCTCTTTGGGCTCGTCCTGTACCTTGGACTGCTTGATTCTATGTGGGCAATCACGCCAATGATGTGGCTCCATGCAATGAGAACATTTCCATTGCACTTTCTCCTCCCTCGACTTGACTATGTCGGGGCAATCGAGCCAACTGTGTGGCCCCTTGCAACGAAGACACTTTCGCTGCACCTCCGGCTTGACCGTTGTAGATGAAACAATCATGCCAGCTCTAGCTTCCCTTTTCACAGACTCATCGTTTACCTTGATGGCTGAAAGGTCGGCTTCCTTGTAACAATCCTTTGACCGATGCTCGCCGCCACAATAGAAGCACCTCCGTGGCTTCATTTCCCATGGTCGGACTAGCATCCTGGGCTTGTTCCCCCTCGATGGCTTTTCCCCGCCATACGAAGTCCCATCCATCTTTGTTGAAGCTTGCACCTCGGCTTCAACCGCATCACTCCGTCCCTCCACTTTGTCCGTCATGCCTGATATGCCTTCTACTCCCCCCTCCTGGCACTTCACCTCGAGGCTCTCCCTGGCACTCATGAGGCTTTTCCTCTGGAACCTGGTGGTTTCGAACTTGGCCCATATCCTTCCACACGACGCCACAAAGTCTCTACGGCTCTGGGTCCTTCCTTCGACAGCCTGGGCCTCGTCACCCATCTGCGCTGCAGCGTTTCCTCCTTCTCTTGTCGCCATCTCCAACAATGCCTTCCACGAGCACTCGATTCACGAACCGTGGCTACGAACTGTGGGCTCTGATACCAAATGTCACGGGGCTAGACTTCTAAACCAGCCCAACGTGCGTCCTTAGTCGAGTCCTTAAGACAAACGACAAAGTAAGCCTGAATCCTCGACCCGAAAGATCGAATTTCGAAGACACCGAAGAATGCAAGATCGTTCTTAGCGGAAGCAAACTATGAGATCGGCTACGAAGAACTCTGAAAGAACGCGAAGAACAAGAGAAGAACAACTCAGAGAATTTAGAGTGAATGCGCTCTCTATTACTCAAGAATAGATGAAAGACTGGATGATTACAACTGAGGTGGGGAGGCCTCTATTTATAGTTGAGTCCCCTCTAATCCGACGGTCCCTACTGATTTACATCAACGGCCTAGATACAACTCTACCAACCACAAGGCATAATGCCAAGAATATTCCTTAGCTATCTATGGAAAGAATCTTCTATGTTCGCATAGGTGTGGATGGATAAACCTTCTTGGATCTTCCCACGGATCGGGCCAGTCTGGTGGTCTCTTCAAGCCCAAAGTGTGCCTCAGAACCTCGTAGACACCTTGGTGTGCACCCTATGGTGCTAATGACTTGGGCCTTGGATCACGGCCCGTGACAATAGCATATTGATATGGTTAACCACGTATCGGTACGCCTTAGGGAAAGTTATACGTTGGTGTCGGTATACGGGCTATCGTACCGGTACGCGTGGACGTGTTTTGGTATAGGTAGCCATTATGTCTGTTATTTCGTATCGGTACGGTAATTGCCCGTATCGGTATGCCTAGCTAATTGTGTGTAAATGAATCTGCTGAAGTTTAAAATCTTGCAATTTGGTCCCTAAATATTATGTATGCAATTGAATGAGATTAGATGATTGTTTTGGATTGGAATTAGCGTGTGAGCTTGAAATTGGACTAATTGAGGTTTGGCAATATAAATCGTAATGAGGATCCTATAAATTATGGAAATAATATTTTGGTTCCTAATGTGAATTGTTGATCAATTGAATTCCGTTTTGCAATCTGATTTCAATGTGATGTTTTCGTTGAAGCGCGATCACATAGTATAAATTTAATATGCATATAGACAATATAAAAAAGAAAACAATGGGCTCAGTTTAGGATAATTGTAACCCCCTCGACCCGGCCTAGTCGCAAGACTGAACCGAGCAAGCTACATTAGGTTTATCGAAGTAAACCGGGAAGATGAAACCTAAAACGCATCCATTTTTTTCTTTTATCTTGTCTAGATGCATTATTACTTTCCTACATCTACATACTGTCCAGGTGATAACTCAACACAATCGGGCATCAAAACGATATCCAATTGAACACAAACGCAATTTAGGGACTAAATTGCAAATTCAAAAATATACAGGGACTTTTCCCATTTTTAGGTTACCAACCATTAATTAAATATATTTCAGGCTTATATGTCAACAATCAGATTAATACGATCAACCTTGCTCATTCAATTGATAAAACAAGATCTAGAGACTAAAATGAAAGAAACCAAAACTGTCTTTCCATGACATTAACAGAAATAACGGCCTCCGTATCGATATGCTAAGTGCCATATCGATACGGTATTGCAACCATCATTTTGATACGACAAGCACCATATCGGTATGCCACTTCGAATATAAAATACTTTTTATTTTATTAAACACCATACCGATACGGAACTTATAGTGTTTTGGTACGCGGGTTCATTCCAAAAAGTGACATTCCAGTAGCAACAAACTGTATCAAAACACCTTCACCTGTACCGAAATGGCCTGCCCAAATTTGCCTGGCTGTACCGGTACGTTCCACCTGTATCAGTACACCTGGGCCTGTAATGTCAAGTTTAATTGGTTTTTCACTCGAATCTAGATGCATTTGAGTCCTAACAACTTGCAAACATGCATACCAACAACCATAAGCACATAAACTCACATCTATGCTAGGATTAAGCAACCAAATCAATTACATGCTATCTAAGGATCACTCTAGAGGCATGCTTCCTAAACCATTTTGCCAAACATACCAAAATGCACAAATAGACCATTCTCAGCATAAGCCACAGGCTAACACAACCAACACCACATAATAAACTTGCTCAAACCATGACAACATGGCAATCAATAAGGAGGCTCTAGATGCATATCTAGGTAGCCAATCATCCACAACTAAAAGTAAGGGTTAACATCAAACTTAGCAACATCAAACCATCCTCAAAACCAGCATGGAAACATACTTAAAATCCATAAGAAAATAGAATTACAACTCTCAAAGCCATGGCGAACACATTGCCTTATTGACCAAAATATAAACCGAGTTCATAATCAAACTTGTAAATGTCATTGGATCGCTTAGCCTTGCCTCTTTCTGCCCCCAAAGCTTAATGCTCTGCATCATTAGGAAAAAAAGAGCGTAAGCGCACTTTCTTAGTGAGGATGCTCATACAACAATGATGCATTAAAACCATTTGAAAACCATATGCTTGTTTTCCCAAAACATGCTTACAACCTAAGCATTTTTCCATGATTCCAACCGAATCAAAACATAATAACCTTTATGCAACATCATGTACATTCCATGCTTAAATCTTCAAAGCATTAAATCATAAACCATGCTTAAATCTCAAAGCATTAAAAATAGGTTCAACACATGAACTTTTTCATATATTGGCATTTATAGTGACCTGGATAGACCACCTATATCCTATACATATCGGATACAAGGATCTCTCATACCATGCCTAGTTAAACCGCATTATATCCCAAACCATGTCTAGTTAAACCGCAAGATTTAACACCATCGCCTAGTTAAACCGCAAGTGTACCGACCTTGCCTCGTTAAACCACAAGATCATCATCAATTTGGGTTGCTTAGTTAAACCGCATGCCCCAAATGAGGTCCCAACAGTCCGAGTGACCTTGTTAAACCGCCATACCTCAAGGACCCATAGCCACAATCGATTTTGTTCATATTTTATAGTGCACTTTTAATCCTATGGCATGCCAACTATATCCGATTGTTTTCACCATGTCACATAGCCAATATACCATTTACAAACCATTTACTTACTGCTTTACAATGCATTAAACAAAACATCATATATGCAAATCTCATTGCCAATGCAATAATACCATTCCCAACCGAAATGAAAACCAATGCTCATTAGCATTTAATATACTTTTAAATCCCCTGCATATGTACTAAAAATCATGCATTTCCAGTAAGTAAATCATACCATGTTTAACACCAAAACATGCAAACAACATGCTCATATCCAAGCCGATATTCAAGAGCAAAATAAGGGAAACTTACTTCCGAGCTTAGTAAGTGTCTCACGCTTACCCAAAACTCCCAACAACCTTTACAAACCTTTGTAAAGCATTTAAAACCAGTTTCCACTCACCGATACGCTTCACCTTCCTTGCCAATGCGATACAAGCCCCCAGCAAGCAACAAAACAACGTCAAGCTTCTTCGCCTTAATTATCCCTTGTTTTAAACACATAAAACCAGAGGATAAATGCATCATTATGCATTTAAACCACTGCCTCAATGCAAAACCCCGCAACTCTCAGGTTGCCCACTTAGAAACGATCCGAAACAAACCAAAACCATCATCAAACGTTTCTGAAACTTAACCCAGCTATAAAACAACGATTCAACTCATAAATCAACATCAATTATCAACCAAAATCCCTTTCCAAACATCCTTTTACTTCCAGCAAATATTAAACTCGAATATCATCACAAAAACTCAAATCTAACAACCTAAACAATTAAAGATCCAAGAGTTTTGGGATTCTATTGATAAAAACAACTTATCAACATCATAATACATCCAAAATATGTATTAAATCAATCTTAAACAATGGAAAAATATATCCACTTTGAAAATTACCTTGTTACATCCATTTTACCCAATTTACTCAATCAAACATTGACAAATCATTAAAATCAATTTACAATCAATAAATCAAGGATCAAATACTTGGGAATTTCAGTAAATAACCATACAATAGAGGAGATCACGGACCTTACACCTATTTTGAGATTTCTCCCTCAATTGATTTGATAAAAGCTAAGAAAACACAAGATTTAGATGAGATTTTGTAAAAACAATGTTAATTAATCAATTACAAATCATAAAAATAGGTTGAAAAACTTCTCACCTCTAGATTTTGATGAAAACTTGAGTGTTTGGCTGAGGAGAGAGTGGAGAGAAAAGTTACGTGAATTTTCTTTAAAGAGCTTAACTAACTTTTTAAATAAAATTCATTTTTTATTAACTTTAAAACACATGTTAAAATATCTTTAATTAAGGGAGAAATCATCAAAAAAACTTGGTAAAATAGCTACTTAAAGATTCTAAGAATTTGACCCTTTTCATTATAGTCACCTTTTAAAAGTAGTTTTCAAAACTTACATTTTGGTTACCAGCCCAAAATGTCCGATTTCCAAATATAAATTTCCAAAATTGATTTCACCATTATACTTAATATAATTAATAATGATTTTAGAATATTTTTCCTCAATTTTATCACCTGAAAAAATGTTTAAACCAATTTAATCCTGAAATCAACCCAAAACTCTAATATCGGTCCACTGGACCTTCAAACCAACCTTTAAAACATCTAAGCCCAAAACCAGGGAGTTACAATAATAGTTCAGGCTTGCTTCGGCAAACCTAATATGATTTTTTTACTCTAGTTTCGGCTAGGCTGGGCTAAGGGGATTATATTTAGTGGTATTAGAACCATATTTACGAAAAATTAGGATGTTGTTGATGTATGTATAATGTTGATTGCTATGCACAGTGATTGTTTATATGTACGGTGTTGGAAATATGCCATGTTGGGGTATTTTTGGGGACACATTGCCTTATTAGTACATTATGGAAAGATTTTGGTTTGAAATAGAAGTCTTGGATCCTTGCTTGAAGCAGGACTGATTGTTTTTGTTCTGGTGTAATTATCATGCCTTAGATACATTTTTATACGATGTCACCGAGGAAAGAATTGTGATCTAGCAAAAATGTTGTTGTCGAAGGATAGGGAGTAGAGGGTGAGATTGTACATATTGAGGGATTGCCGCCTCCTCCGCCTAATCCTCCCGAGGGAGTAGAACAAGTACCACCTACACCACTTGGTCAGAGTTTGGAGATATGAAGCCTTTGGTTCAGGCGATGACGGGAGCGTTCTAGGCCGATATAGTTGGAGTTTATGTACTTGCTCTGGCACCTGCTGCTACTAATCTAAGGTTGCCATTGAAGCGTTTATGCAGTCTTAGAGGAGCTGAGTTTAAAGGGTTGGTACCTGAGGCATCTGAGGAGTGGTTTGCTAGTACAAATCGTATCTTGGTTTAGATGGGGTGTAGCGATGAACGTAAGCTGGGATGTGTTGTGTCCCTATTGCAGGGTGATGCTTACAGTTGGTGAACCACTGTAATCACGGGCATGGAAGCTAGTGAGGTGATATGGGAATTCTTCCAAGCTACCTTCAAGAAGAAATATCTGGGAGTTAGATACTTGGATGAAAATAAACGTGAGTTCATGGCCTTGGTTTAGGACAGTATGTCAGTATTCGAGTATGAGGTACAGTTCGTGAGTCTGAGTCAGTATGCGCCTGAGTTGGTGCCAGATGAGAGGCATCGCTGTGAACGTTTTTGATATGGATTGGTGTAGGATGTTAAGACATATACGTTGGCCACTGACTATACTGATTTCGATGTGTTGGTTACATAAGTGAAGGATATTGAGCAGATTTTGGGTTTATCTCTTCGTTCTAGAGGTTCTGGCTCTAGAAAGAGAGCAGTAGACTTTGGTTATGGTAGTGGTCAATCCAAGAGGCACCGTGATCAAAGGTTTCGACTGGATGTGAGATGTGGCAGAGATAATGTTGAGCGAGGATCGTATGGATAGAGTACATAGGTCCGGTCTGCACATAATGATTGTTGGGCTTATGGGTCGCGAGACCATTTGAGGCGAGATTGCCTATGCTTGGCCAAAGAGGGGCAGACACCTACAATTGTGGCTATGAATTCTTGTTGGAGTTGTGGATCAGTGGAGCACATGCGACGTGATTGTCCTTTGCTTGCTAAAGTTAGGCAGGCACCTATACCTATGGTTGCACCACTGAGGGACCGTGGGCGCGATCGAGGTAACTTCTAATGGAGAGAGGAGGGACAGAGGACTATTGCGCATATAGTGGCGGTTCAACCCAAGGGTGGCAGGCCAGCAAGGGTTTATGCACACCGTACAGAGAGGAATGACACAAATGTGATAGCAAGTACCTTTACCTTGTAGTCTATATCATTATTATTCTTGATAGATTTTGGTTCTACGCATTCATATATTTTGCATGAGCATGCGCATTTTCTTAGTATACAGGCATAAATGCTTGATGTGGGTATGCAAATAATGAGTTCTTTTAGAGAGACGGTCATTACGAGGAAGTTGTATCAGATATGTCCTTTGATGGTTCAATATCACGTGTTTGAGGCTGATTTGATAGAGCTATCGTTATATAGTTTTGACGTGATCTTGGGAATAGATTGGTTGTCCGAGCATCAGGCTGTGGTTGACTTTGAGTTAAAGTGAGTGTCATTGAGACATGCAGATAATTATAAAGTTATGGTTGTGGGTGAGAATGTTAAGTTCTTATATAATATGGTTTCGGCCTTGGAGGCATAGAAGATGTTAGAAAGTGGGTGTCAAGCATACCTGGATTATGTTATGAACCCGAATGTAAAAGAAGTGTATACAAAAGATATCCGTACTATTTTTGATTTTTTGGGTGTGTTTCCAGAAGAGTTATTTGCTTTTCCACTGGACAGAGAGGTGGAGTTTTGCATTGAGACGTATGTTGATTTGGCTTCAGTGTCAATTGCACCATATCACATGGTACCAAAGGAGTTGAAAGAGTTAAAGACACAACTCCAAGAGCTGTAAGATTGACTTGAGATCTGGATACATCAGTTGAAGGTTAAAGATAAAGATGTGTTGAAGACTGCTTTTCGTATGATGTCGACCATTATGAGTTCTTGGCGATGCTGTTTGGGTTGACGAATGCGTCTGTAGCATTCATAGACATGATGAATCGGGTGTTCCATGAATTCTTGGATCAATTCGTAGTAGTGTTCATTGATGATATTCTTGTGTACTCTCATACCGAGGAGGATCATGATCGACACTTGCGGATTGTGTTGTAGACCTTGTTGGATAACATGCTTTAAGCCAAGTTAAGCAAATGTTAGTTTTGGATTAAGAAAGTGGTTTTTCTTGGTCATGTGGTTTCAGTTGAAGGTATCCGGGTGGATCCTAAAAACATTGAGGTGTTTGTGAATTAGAAGCAACCTAAATCGGTGACGGAAGTCTATAGTTTCTTAGGTTTGACAGGTTATTACTATTATTTTGCGGATGGTTTTTTTAGGGTTGTTGCTCCGTTAACCAAGTTGCTGCAAAAAGATGTACAATTTGAATGGAAGGAAGCTAGACAACAAGCTTTCGAGAAGTTTAAGGAAGCCTTGACACAAGCTCCAATCTTAATTAAACCTGAATCAGTGAAAGAGTTTGTGGTATATAGCGACGTATTCTATGTTGGTTTGGGGTGTGTGTTGATGCAGGATGGGAAGGTTGTAGCTTACGCATTGAGGCAGTTGAAAGTACATGAGCGTAATTACCCTACGCATGATCTTGAGCTTGCTGCAGTAGTGTTTGCGTTGAAAATTTGGAGACATTACCTTTATGGCGAGAAGTGTATTGTATACACTGACCACAAGAGCTTGAAGTATTTGATGTCACAAAAGGAGTTGAATCTTAGGCAACGTAGATGGTTGGAGTTGCTGAAGGATTATGATTTGACAATTGAGTATCATCCGGGCAGAGCAAATGTTGTGTATATGCTTTGAGTAGAAAAACTGTTGTGGAGTTGATAGCCATGTTTGCGAGGTTGAGTGTGACCCATGGTGGAGGTTTGTTGGTAGATTTGCAGGTGAAGCCATCTTTGTCGCAGTTGATTAAGGAAATGCAACCTTATGATGAAGCGTTGGTACCGCATGTCAAGGACATCATGGATGGAAATTCTACGAATTTTCACTTTAACAGTGATGGGGTGTTATGTTTTAAAGATCGGATGGTGGTGCCTAGTGATATGGAGTTGAGGCGAATAATTTTGACCGAGGCACATGATAGTCCTTTTGCTATCCACCCTGGTAGTACTAATATGTACCGAGGTTTGATGGAAGATTACTATTAGGTGGGTTTGAAAAAGAATGTGGCTAATTTTGTTGCTAAATGTATGGTATGTCAGTGTGTGAAGGCTGAACTTCAGTTTTCTTCCGGTTTGTTGTAGTCGTTGAAAATTCTAGTGGAAATGGAAGAGGATCACCATGGATTTTTTGTCGGGGTTACCTTGACACCGACTAAAAAGGATTCTATTTGGTTGATTGTTGATCGGTTTACGAAGTGTGCACATTTTTTGCCGGTGCATATGACGTATACTTTGGATAGGTTGGTCAATTTGTATGTTACTGAAATTGTAAGGTTGCACGGGGTACCCAAGTCGATTGTTTTGAATAGGGCTACGCGGTTTACAGCGAGGTTTTGGAAATGTTTGCATCGAGCTTTAGGTACTCGTTTGAATTTTAGTACATCGCATCATCCTCAGACGGATGGTCAATCTGAATGTGTGATTTGGATTTTGGAAGATATGCAGAGTTGTTGCATGATTGAGTTCCAAGGAGCTTAGGAAAGGCAGTTGCCTTTGGTTGAATTTGCGTACAATAATAGCTACCAAGCTAGTATAAAGATGGCACCATATGAAGCCTTGTATGGTAGGAGGTGTCGTACACCCTTGTGTTGGGAAGAGGCTGGGGAAAAGTATGTTTCCATGCCTGATGTGTTGAAAGACACAAATGAGAAAGTAAAGATGATTTGTAATCGTTTGAAAGAAGCCTCGGATAGGCAAAAATTCTATGTGGATTTGAGGCGTAGAGAGATTGAGTACGATGTTGGTGAAAAGGTTTTCTTGAAAGTCTTACCTTGGAAGAAGGTGTTGCGTTTTGGGCATAAGGGAAAGTTGAGTCTGAGGTTTATTAGAACGTACGAGGTGTTGGAACGAGTTGGTCTTGTGGCTTATCGGTTGAGTTTGCCTCCTGAGTTGGAGAAGATACATTATGTGTTCTATGTATCCATGTTGTGGAGGTACCATTCAGATCTGTCGCATGTAATGCCAATTGAGGATGTTAAGTTGTAACCGATTTTATCTTATGATGAGGAACTAGTGGATATCCTTGAATCCAGTAGTAAAGTTCTTCGTGGCAAGACGATTGAACTTGTTAAGGTGTTGTGGCGGCATCACGGTGTTGAGGAGGCCACGTGGGAGAGTAAGCCAGATTTGTAAGGCCCCGATTTTGGGCCTAGGTGTTTGCTAGGTGGTTTAGACGGTCTATTGGATCGGATTAGTGGATTCGAGTCAGTTTCAGAATTTAAATTGGATTAAATATTTTCAGAAGGGATAAAAATATGGAAAATTATCTAAAATCGTTTTTAATCTTGAAATGATTTTGGTAAAATCAATTTTACAAAAAGGGGTCTCGAAAGTGGACATTTTGTTAGTGACCAAAATGCAAAGTTTTAAAACTATTTTTGGTGACTGTTTTGTAAAAGGGTCAAAACTTTGAATCTTTAAGGAGCTATTTACCCTAAAGTCTAATATCAGATTTTTCCCTTTAATTATCTATTTTTAATGATTTTAAATAAGATAAAAAGGTTGGAGAATTAATTGGTTAATTAAAAACTTTAAAACAAAATTGACGTAACTAACTTTTCACAAAAGAATTTTCTCTCCAATTCTCTCTAGCCAAACACTTTTTTTCTCTTTAAAACTCTCAGGTAAAATCTTCTTTTAATTAATCTTTTGATTTCAATTGAGATTATAATGATTTTCTAACAAAATCAAATTGGTTTCTCATTATTTTGCTATGGAAATTCATCTATTTAAAGGGAAAAGCAGCCATTAGAGGTGAGGTTCGTTCTTCTCCTATAATACAAGGTTCTTTATTGAAATTCCCAGGATCTTTTACTTATGATTTCGAACTTGTTTAGGTGATGTAATGAAAGAAAATTGGTTAAATCAAGGTTTAATTGGTGAAATTTATTTACTCCTATAATGGTTCTATTTTCTGATGATTTGGATTGATATAGATCATGATTTTGATGTTGAATGAGGTTAGTAAGATGGTTTAATCATAGGTATCCCGAAACTAATTGAATTCCTAATTTTCTAGGTTGCTAGTTATGTGTTTTTGAGGAGTTGTGGAGGTTTTATGAATGTTGGAGGTATAAGGATGTTAGAGATGTTTTTTTAGATGTTAATTGATGGATTAAGATGTTAGGTTGTGGCTGGGTAAAGTTTGGAAGAGGCTTGATGCTAATTTCGGTTGTTGTGGAGTGGTTTTTGTTTAAGGATGTTGAAGATATGTATTGATGTGTTGTTGATTGCAATTTGATGCAATGTACCCTCTGTTTTTTATGGATAAATCAAGGGAAGTTGGTCCTCAAGCTCGAGCTTTGGTTTCGGAAGCTTTGGAGGCATCCGTATCGACAAGCGAGGGTTTGCGTGTCGTTGAGTGAGAACGAGTTTTATAGCTTTTCAAAGGTTTGAAAGTTGTGCTTGGGAGTTTAGATCAAGCTTGAAATGCTGGTCTAAGCTCGGAAGTAAGGAAAGGACGAATTCTCTCTCAAACTCGGTTTGGTAAATGGTTTTTATGCACTTGTTTAAATGGTTTAATTACTCACTGTATATGCATGTTTTGAGCATGTTTTAATTCTGGAAATTGATTACATAATGATGTTGATGCATTTGGAAGTAATGCACGTTTTGTTAATGTTTATGAACATTGATAAATGCAAGGTTTATCGTATTGGTTAAATGTTTTTGATGATGCATATGAAAATAGTGAGTCGTTGTTAGTAAAATGAATTATATTGGCAGGTGATTGAATAAAAAGGTTTGTAAATAATATTGAATATAGTTGGCCAGCCACATGATTGATAGTGCACTATAAAAAGGAGTCTTGGATGTGGAGGGGTTAATGTGTATCGAATACTCCATCCAAGTACCCTAACGGTTGAGGGGTTTAATCGTACCAAAGACTCTCGTTAGTGCGTTATACATCTGATCGATAAGTGGTGTCGAGCGGTTTATGTGTATTGAAGACTCCACCACATGTGTCACAATGGTAGAGGGGTTTATGAGTACCGAAAACTCCTGTGTGTGAACCTTGTGATGCTGATAGATTGTATGTTAAGTGTTAGGGGAACACTTGTTGAACCCGTGTATCCAATGTTATGTTTTGTAAAGTGGAACTTGGTTAATGATCACTTCTAAGGCAATATAATTGATGATGTATCATGAAATGGATTGTGTTGTTTAATGTGATTTAAACATGTTTTGCTCTTTAAGCCTTGCATTGGTAGTATGCAAGGGAAAGCTTAAATTAAGGGTAACAAATGGGATTTTGCTGTTAAATCCATGATACATGTTGCATATGGTTTAATATGATGTTTTGGAAAGATTAAGTGCATGGTTTTGTTAAGGCATGATGTGAAATGATGTTTGAAAAGTGTTTTGGAAAGTGGATTTTAAAAGGAATGTTAATTGGTTTAAAATGCATTGGTGATGGTTGGTTTTTGAGCATTCCTCACTAAGCCTAGTGCGCTTACACTCTCTTTTCCATCAATGCAGAGAATTAAAGATTGTGGCAGTGAGTAAGCAAGGAAAGGAGTTCCAGAGACTTGTTTTTAAAGTATGGTTTGAAGTACTTTAAGTAGTAATAAGGGCAATGTGTCAATTTGTATTTCTTGGGAGGGTTTCTGGTGAACTACCTATTTGTGCAAGTTTCAATTGTTGTTTTGGATTTGTACGAAGTTTAAAGTAGTTGAGACGTGGATGGATTTGTGTTTTGGATGTGGACTAGGAAGCATGCCTATAGACTTTGTGATTGATTGTGCTAGATTTGTTAGATTAGTCTAAATGCTGGCATGTTGATGTTAAAGCATGTTGATGATGTTATATGATGTTTAGATATGTGTTAGGATTGATTGAGGTGAGTCAATATGTCATATGTTGCACCTAGAGGTCATTACAGGCCTCTGCGTACATGTATGGGTGTCCAGGGTTTGGTATACGGGATCCTGTCAAGGCTCAAATTGATGAATTAAAGCATAGCGTATCAATATGCTTAGCCATCGTATCGATACGCCTTAAGGAAATTTATACGTTGGTGTTGGTACACGGGCCATCGTACCGAAATGACCCATTCGATTTTAACAAATTGTATCGATACACGGGGTACTGTATCGCTATAGGCTCTAGCTACTAGAATTTTGAGTGTTGAGAAAATACAAGGGGAATCGATACGAGGTCAAAGATGTCTCGGTACGGGTTGGTCAACACACTGTACCAGTATGCGCAGACGTGTTTCGATACAGGTAGCTGTTATGTCTATTATTCTATATCGATACGGTAATTGCCCGTATCGGTACACCTAGCTAATTGTGTGTAAATGAATCTACTGAATTTTTAAATATTGTAGTTTGGTCCCTAAATGTTATGTATGCAATTGAATGAGATTATATGATTATTTTGGATTGGAATTTACCATGTGAGCATGAAATTGGACTAATTGAGGTTTGGTAATATAAATCGTAATCAGGATCCTATAAATTATGGAAATCACGTTTTGGTTCCTAATGTGAATTGTTGATCAATTAAATTATGCTTTGCAATTTGATTTCAATGTGATGTTTTCGCTGAAGCGGGATCACATAGGATAAAGTTAATATGCATATAGACAAGATAAAAAGAAAAAAATGGGCTCAGTTTAGTTTGGGTTTGCTTTGGCAAACCTAATATGATTCTTTTAGTTTAGTTTCGGCTACTCCGGGCTTAGGGGGTTACAGAACCAGAATAAGAATTGCTAGAAAATTGGAGCTTGATGCACTAACATCTATCAATGCTCAAATTTCCAATCTTACTAGCATTGTGAGAACATTGCAAAAGAGTAATGAAGAATTCAAGGCATTAGACCCATTCTGCACGATATGTAGAGAGGATCATCATATGGAAGATTTCCCAGCCAACCCTGTGTCAGTAAATTTTGTGGCAAATTCAATCGTAATTATAAACCAAATTCCAATACTTACAATGCAGGTTGGAAGCAGCACCCGATCCTATCTTGGGGTAACTAATGAGTTAACCAATTTATTGCCCAGCGTTAGAATAATAATGCGCAACAAGGATTCAATCAGAATGCAATGCCACAGAGAACACAAAAAAATTTTCACGCAGGACAAAGGAACAACCAGGGGAATTTGGCAGAGTACAGGGAGAGGAATGACGCAATCTAGAGTTTGGCAGCATCTATGCGAAACTTAGAGGTTCAGATCGGACAGATCGCCAATGCACTCAGTAATAGATCCCAGGGAACTTTTCCAAGCGATACAAAAGATGCTCAGAAAAAAGACAATAAACAATGCAAAGCAGTTACTCTTCGGATTAGTAAGCAATGCGAGGCTAAGACATCTGTCAAGCAACCAATTAGTTGCCAGGAGGAAGAGAAGGCACCGGTGAATGAGATAAAAGAAGAGAAGAAAAAAGAAGTTGACACGAGCAATGTCGAAGCTCAATAGGATACAACCAAGCCTTTGGCAAGGCCGGTAGAGCCAACATTCGCTTATCCACCTCTACCTTTTCCACAAAGGCTCTAAGAGCACAAGCAGGACCAGCAGTTTAAGCACTTCTTGGAAGTTCTTAAACAATTGCATATCAATATACCATTAGTGGAAGCCCTTGAGCAAATTCCCAACTATGTCAAATTCATGAAGAACATCTTGTCCAAAAAGAGGAAATTGGGTGATTTTGAGACCATAGCTCTTACTGAGGGATATAGTGCAATGATACTCAATCGATTGCCACTGAAACTAAAAGATCTGAAAAGTTTCACTATTCCCTTTACCATTGGCAATAGATTCAAGGGCAAAGTACAATGTGACATGGGAGCCAACATCAATTTGATGCCCTCGTTAGTTTTTAGAATGCTTAGAATTGAAGCAAGGCCTACCACGGTAACACTTCGGCTAGCAGACCGATATTTTGCATATTCTAAGGGTAAGACTGAGGATGTGTTGGTAAAGGTAGATAAATTTATATTTCCAGCTGATTTTATCATTTTAGATTATCAGGCATATGATAATGTCCCAATTATATTGGGTAGACCATTCCTTTTCATAGGTAGGTCCCTAATTGATGTTCACAAAGGTGAACCTACAATGTGCATGAATGATCAATATGTTACATTTAATGTGTTTCAAGCTCTTAAATGTGCAGATGAACCTGAGGAATGCCAAGCTGACTAGATGATGGAGTTCATTTTCACTATAGACGTGGCACAGATTTGCCAAGACCCAGATGGTGATGTTAGAGAACTGGATGATAAAGTTGAGATGAGTAAGACACTGAAGGACCGACCTTGGAAAATAAAGACATGAGTTACTTTGAACAACCAGAGCCACTAGAATTGGCTGGCAGAGAAATCAAGGCACCTAAACCTTCCATTGAGGAGCCACCAGAATTGGAACTGGAACATTTTCCAAACCACCTCAAATATTCTTACTTAGGTAATAACTTGACTTTGCTAGTGATCATTGTTGTTGATCTCACTAATGACCAGGAGGAAAGATTATTGGAAATTTTAAGCAATTATAAGCAAGTTTTGGGATAGACCTTGGCTGATATCTAAGGAATAAGCCTAACTATTTGCATGCAGAAAATCATTTTGGAGGATTATCATGGGAAAACAATTGAGGACCAGAAAAGACTAAACCCGAGCATGAAAGAGGTAGTTAAAAAAGAAGTTATCAAGTGGCTGGATTGTAACGTCCCAGTTTTGGGCCTAGCGGTTTTGAGGTTTGTTAGACGGTCTGGTGGACCGGGTTAGAGATTCGAGTCGAATTCGGGACCGTGTATTTTTTGGTGAGATAAAAATATGGAAAATGGTTAAAAATCATGTTTTAATATATGATTAATATTGGTGCAATCGATTTTGGAAAATGAGATTTGGAGGTATGACATTTTGGCTAGTGACCAAAATGCAATGTTTGAAAACTGGTTTTAAAGTGACTAAAATGAAAGGGGTCAAATTCTTAGAATCTTTAAAGTGCTAATTTACCAAGCTTTTGCTGGTGATTTCTCCCTTCAATTAAATCATTTTAACATGTGTTTTAAAAGTTAATTAAAAGGGATTTTAGATATTAAAGTTAGTTATTTGGTTTTAATGAAAATTGACGTAACTTTTCTCTCAACTTTTCTCTCCACTTCTTTTCTGCCAAACACCCAAGTTTTCATCAAAAACCAGAGGTGAGGGATCCTTTTTACTTAGATTCTTGAACTACAATTGATTATTTGACTTTGATTTACAAAACCTTGTTGAAATCTTGTGTTTTCCTAGCTTTAAACAAGCCAATTGAGGGAGAAACAAAATAGGGGCAAGGTCCGTGATCTCCTCTATTGAAGGGTTCTTTATTTATATTCCCAAGTATTTGATCCTTGATTTATGGTTTATAATCTGATTTTGTGTTTTTATATTGAATTAATTGATTTAATTTGGTAAAATTGATGAAATAGAAAAAGATCCAAATTGGATCTATTTTCCAGTGATTTAGATTGATTTTAAACATATTATGGATGTATAATAATGTTGATAAGTCGTTTTTAACAATGGAATCTGGTAACTCTTGAATCTCTAATTGTTTAGGTTGTTAGAATTGTGTTTTTGTGGAGTTGTGGTGGCTGTTTTGTTGTTGGAGGTGTTAGGTTGTTTTGATTCTGTTTTTAGATGTTATTTGATGATAAAAGTGATGTTAGATTGATAGGTTGTGGCTGGGTTGTGTTTGGAAAGGATTAGATGGTGTTTTCGGTTGTTGTGATTGGGTAATTGTGAGGTGAATGTGTGAATCCGTGAGGATCTGTTGTTGCAGTGTTTTAAATGCATGGAGATGCATTAATCCTCTATTGTAATGTGGTTAAAACAGGGGAGATGGATCCGGAAGTGATCGGGGAAGCTTTGGAGGCTTTGGACGCTTGTTTTCGCATCGGCAAATCGAGGTTTCGCGTATCAATGAGTAAAAATGGGGTTTAAAGCATTTTGATGTTTTGGAAACAGAGTTTTGGGAGTTATGGTAGAGCTTGAAATGCTTACCTAGACTCGAAAGTAAGTATAAAGTGGATATCTCTCTTGGTCGTGCTAGTTTCAAATGGTTTTATGCACTTGTTTTAATTTACATGTTACCTACTGTTTAAGCATGTTTTAAAGTATTTGATACTCTGGTTTTAAGCATGAAATGTTGAAGGATGCACATGGTAAGTGATCCTTGTAAGTATGTGGTTTATACTTGTGGTTTAGAGCATGGTTGTTGCTTTGGAAAAGTGTTTTGGTTAATGCTTGTTTAAAACAGTGAGGTAAATGTTAAATGGTTAATTATATCGGCAAGTGATTTGGTTTTAAAATTGTTATCGGATATAGTTGGCTGGCCATAGGATTGAGTGCACTGTAAAATAAGTCGCATTGGATGTTGAGGGGTTTATATTGTGTACCGAATACTCCATCCAAGTACCCTAATGGTAGAGGGGTTTAATGGTACCGAATACTCCCGTTAGTGGGGTTAAGCATCTAACAGATGAGAGGGATGGGTTTCCCTGTGGGTTGAAAGTGTACCCGATTGTTATTGTACCCGGTTGTTATTGTACCACGATTGTATCACTATTCCGGTTGAGATGGCTTGAAGTGTTGGGTTAACACTTGTTGAATCCGTGTATCCGATGAACACTTTTGTTAATGGACTTGATACTGATCACTTGTAAGCCAATATAATTGTTAATGTATCATTTAAATGTTTTATGTTGTATAATGTGATTTATACATGTTTCTCCTTAAGCTTTGCATTTGGTAGTAATGCATGGGAAGGCTTAAGTGGAGGGTTAGCAATGGGATTTGCTGTTGATTAATGATACATGTAGCATATGGTTTATTATGTTGGTTTTAATGATATAAAGTGCATGTTTTCAAAAGGGTCGTGATGATGATGTTTGTTTTTAAAGGATGATGTTAAATAAATGGTTTTAAATGCACTTATGGTGGTTGTTTTGAGCATTCCTCACTAAGCCTTGTGTGCTTACGCTCTTGTTGTCCATCAATGCTGATAATTGAGGTCTTGGAAGGCAGCAAGAAGTAAGGGGATCTTGGCAAGACTTGTTTCCAAAGTATGTCTTGGTTTAGACTATAATGAATAAGGGCAATGGGGTACCTATTGTGTTTTGGGGGATGTTTTATGGAACTCCCTGTTGAGCATGTTTCTTTAGTTGCTTTTGGGTTGTAAATGGCCTTTAAAGATTGTTTTGATGCTGGTTTACCTTTTTGACATGTTGCTTGGATGGAAATTAGGAAGCATGCCTATAGAATCTCTTTGATGGACGATGTCATATTACATTGTTGAATCTATGAATCCTGAATGCTTGTGGTATGCTTGGTATGCTAGGGTTATGTTATAAGTATGTTAGAATGGTTTGAGAATGCTTTTGGAGTGAAAAACCTGCAGTTTGTGACATTATAGGTCTAGGCGTACCGATACGCGGGGGACCATACGGTATGGTTGGACATTTTATGGTCTGGGAATCGGTACACGAAAGGGAGTATCGGTACACCAGGGCATTTTTGTCTTGGAGTATCGATATGGGCAATGGTGTATTAGTACACGTTCTAGCCTTTGGAATTTCACTTTTTCAATCCAAACCCGTGTATCGCTACCCATGTAAGCGTACCGGTATGTATGTTAAAAAAATTCAAAAGTTAGGTAAGTTCGTTATGGCGTATTGATACCTGCCTTTGCGTATCGGTACGGGACAGTTTTATACGTATTGCTACGGCCCGTACTGATACCCAAGGCCGTTTTCTATAATTTTAGCTTGGTAGTTTTGCTTTCACTGCATTTTAGTCCCTGGAACTTGTCCATGTGATTGTATGAGCTTGAATGATCAAATTGAGATGAAATTTGATATGAATGTTTAGAACCTGACTAATTAAAGATTGGTATTTTAAAAAGTGGCTTAAATCCTACAAATTTCCTGTATTTGCAATTTGGTACCTAAATTGCAAATGTGATCATCTGGATGTCAAAATGATGCCCGATTGAGTAGGGGTTATACCTGAGTGTTGCATGTACACGTAGGATTAATAATTAGCATCTAGACAAGATAAAAAGGAAAAAATGGACCGTGTTTCGATGTAAATCTCCGGTTTGCTTCAGTAAACCTAATGTAGCTTCCTTGGTTTGGTCTGGCAGCTAGACCGGGTTAAGGGGGTTACATGGATGCTGGGATAATTTATCCCATTTCTAATAGCTTGTGGATCAGCTCGGTGCAATACGTACTAAAGAATAGAGGAATGACTATGGTTTAGAATAGTAAAAAAGAGTTGATCCCCTCAAGAACTGTCACAATATGGAGAGTGTGCATGGATTATAGGAAGCTAAATAATGCCACCAGGAAAGACCACTTTTCACTGCCCTTTATCGATCATATACTGGTCAGATTGGCAGGTAAGGCATTTTATTGCTTTTTAAACGGCTACTCGGGTTATAATTAGATTTGCGGATATGTATTGAGACTAACCTGGTCTTGAACTGGGAAAATGCAACTTCATGGTCAAGGAGGGCATAGTCCTCAGTCACAAAGTAACCAAGAGAGGCCTGGAAGTAGACAGGGCGAAAGTGGAGGTAATCAAACAATTGCCACCACCTACAAGTGTTAAAGGTATCAGAAGTATTTTGGGATATACAGGTTTTTATTTCATTAAAGATTTTTCAAAAATTTCTAAACCTCTATACTTGCTTTTAGAACAAAATACCACTTTTGAATTTTATGATTCTTGTTTAAAAAGCATTTTAGGAACTTAAAGACAGGTTGATTAATGCCCCCATAGTCATGGCACTAGATTGGATTGAGCCCTTCGAGCTCATGTGTGATGCCAGCGACTACGTCTTTGGAGCTATGTTTGGATAGAGGCGTGGCAAAATTTTCCATACCATCTATTATGCCAATCGGACATTGAATGAAGCCCAGCTAAACTACACCACAACCGAGGAAGAATTTCTCGCGGTTGTATTTGCATTTGACAAGTTCAGATCTTACTTGGTAGGTAACAAAGTGGTGGTGTACACAGACCACTCAGCATTGAAATATCTCTTGGCAAAGAAGGATGCCAATCCCAGGCTGATTCGATGGACACTCTTGATCTTGAAATTCGAGACAAGAAGGTGAGTGAGAACTTAGTAGCTGACCATTTATCATGACTAGAGCATCACCCTGAGGATGGTAGAGCTACTGCCATAAGGGATGAATTCCTCGATGAGTATTTACTTGCAGTGGATTCTATGCCATGGTATGCTGACATAGCCAACTACTTGGTAAGTAATATTTTTCCACCGGATCTGGCGAGTAATGCCAGAAAATGATTTCTTCGAGATGTTCGGCAATATTATTGGGATGAGCCAATTTTCTTTAAACAATTTGCCGACCAAGTGATTCGCCGTTGCGTTCCAGAGGATGAGCAGTACAATATTCTACAGTTGTGACATGTAGCACCATATGGAGGCCACTTTACTGGAATGAAGACCGCAGCCAAAGTGTTACAGTTAGGATTCTTTTGGCCTATATTGTTCAAGGACACTCATTGTTTTTCCAAGGCATGTGACCGATGCTAGCGGACGGATAAAATCTCTAGCAAACATCAATTTGAGGTAGGTCACCATGTTTTGTTTTTTAACTCAAGGTTAAAGTTATTTCCAGGGAAGCTTAAGTCTAGATTGTCGGGTCCCTTCGAAGTTGTCAAACCATATGCTCATGGAGCAGTTAGCATCAAGAATTTGAAGAATAAAATAATTTTTAAGGTAAACAGCCAAAGATTGAAGCACTATTTGGAAGGTAGTCAAAAGAATGCCAAGGAGGTTGTTCTCATTGCAGAGATTCAGTGAACCCTACCATCATCGTTTGATTTGTGTACATAGTAGGTTAGATGTTTTTCTTTGATTTTTCAGTACTTTAATCATTTGTTATTTTTTTCCTTTTCTTTTATTTTTATTTTTATCATTTTTTCTATTTTGAAAAGATTTCTTTGAGTGAGTGCAGGATTGTGTTGTTAGGCAGAATGCCAAGGCAAGGGTTGGCATGTGGAATCCAACATCACGCACAAGTTAGACTTTGAGTGAGTTAGGCCCAAGAGGAGTGGATTTTTTTCGCTAAGTACGGGATAAACCCTAGCTGCCTAGGGTAAAAACTTGAAATTCAAATTTTCACCTTATCACTTTATCCCTTTTTCCTGCACCGTCTCTTTATCTTCATCCTTTAGCCCATCATTATTCCTATTCCCTAAGCACGCTTAACTGCCACTTGTTCATCATTATCCCCATTTAATTGCACCATTAAAACACTCAACCGTTTCCCCTTTTCTCTGTTTAACTTCAATTTTTCCCCTTAGTTAAATCTTTGCTCTTTCCATCTTTCTTGCACAGCAAGAATTCAAAGAATCCAATCTTTTCTCTTAATCTTTTTCTCCGATCGCCATTATCTTTTCCCAACTTTCTCTCATAGCCTCTTCTTCGACATCGTTTAAGATATTTTTCAATGAAGAAATCCAAATGAAGTATGAAGAAAATTTTACAGTAAGAACCTTTTGCTACAAGAAGGGCTTCGAGTTCAAGAATGAGCCCAACCTTGGTTACTCGCCTGAACTAGTTGCCATCATCAAGATGCACAAATAGGAGACCTTTTTCCAACAGTCTGGAGAGGTCGATTCCACCATCGTCTGTAAGTTTTATATGCCCACCTGACTACAAAAGATTGTCCTTTTCTATGTATATGAGGTATGCGTGTTCGTTTTGATGAAGGTACATTAATAGGTTGTTTGAGTTGGATGGAACAAGAGAAGAACATTTGGCATTTTTTTAATCTTTAGGCAATGCCAAGAGGAAGATAATTTTGAATGACTTATGTGAGCCCAACACAAAGTGGATTGTTTCCTCCATGGGCTATAGGACTGTGAAAAGGTTGGAACTGAAGCCACAACCAAGAGGGCATAACCATTTTCTAAAGGCAAACCTGATGCCAACCACGCACAATGAAACTGTATTTGAGGAAAGGATGACACTGTTGTATTCCATCATGATGGGCAGAAAAATTAATGTGGGTCAATTGATAATCAAGAGACCTACAAATGTGCTGGTAAGGGTAGTGGTAGTCTGGTCTTTCTTTCTTTGATAACTAAAATTTGCAGGCTCCACAACGCGCCAAGATTGTATTCAGACAACACACAAAAATGCAAATGAACAATCACCCCTGCACTGTTGAAGCAATTAATTGCCGAGGAGGCAAAGGAGAAGGTAAAAGGAAAAGCCGTTGAGCTAGTGTCTACTGCCAAACCAACCAAGGCAAAACCTGAGACACCAATGCCAACAATGATACCAACCGAAGCCTTGCCATTACTTTCCAAGATTTTCCAACTGCAAGAACTCATTCTCTAGAAGATGGAGAGGGCTGAGGAGCAGAATTTCATGCTCTGGAAATATGTTGGTTTTAAAGACCAAGCCCTCAAGACCGCTTTGGAGGGCATTGCCACTGATCCATTGCCAAAGTTTCCAGAATTTCCAGCTGATTTTGCTGCCCAAGAAGGAATGCCACCAAGCCCCCAATTTATTCACACTCTAACGCAGTAATCAGATGCCATCATTCCAGTTTCGCCTGTTCAAGTCGAGCCTATCAAAACTGACACCTCCGAAGAGTCTGATGGTGATGTTCATGTCAAACCTGCCACAACACCTACTGCACCTGTATCATCTGCTGCCACTAACGTTCTGGTTGCCTCTGAGCCGGAAAAGATTGTTGAGGAAGTTCTCTATGATATTAGAGCTTCCACAGTCGCATCAAAGCACAGCCTCAAGCGAAAGAAGCACATTGCTCCCAATAGGGGAAGCTTTGTAAAGAGAAAGACCTGTGTCTCACGGCCAGAACCCTCCGAAGGGGAGTCCTCCTCCACCTAAGTCTCTTGCATTTCATTTCATTTTATTCAAATACTCATTCATTTTATGTTTCATTTATATATATATATATATGTTGTTTTCATGCATTGCGGACAATGTACACCTTTGGTTTGGGGGGGTGTTGCCTCACATTTATTGCCATGACATTCATGCATGTTTATAGTTCAGTTTCCATTTTGTTTGAATTAGTTTTCCATGTAGGAAGCATGCATACCAAACCACTAAAAAAATTTCTCTTTGCCTCGGTCAATTTTTGTACTAATAATTTGCCAACACTACTAGTTTGGTAGAATTTGTTCTAGAGTTATCTCTCCGATGAAGAAATTTGATCTTAGAAACTGTATGTTAGTAGGTTAGTGATGCCAAGTAGCTTGGTAATTAATCTCTAGCTTGGGAAACTTTATTTTCACTTAAACATGTGATATACATCTAGTTCCCTAAACAAACTTAGGATTCTTGAAGCTGAACTCAAAAAAAAGAAAAAAAAAAGATGCCAGGGTAGAAAGAAAGAATAAGGCAACAATGTTTTCCCAAAGGCTGAAATATTTTAGAACACTCATTTGCCTTAGAGACAATAAGTAACTTGGGTCTTCGTGGTATGCTCCCTCTTAGTTCTCAAGCCAACAAAACTTTAGGGTATGAGTGTAATATGTTAGCTTAGTGATGTAATCTGGATTAACGTGGGTATTCATGGTTTGCTCCCTTTTATGTCTTACGCCAAATAGTACATGATGTGACCCTAATTAAACTCCAGCTCAAAAACACCCTTGAAATAAAAAAAGAAGAAACATTATAATAATTCTGAGTTTGGGTAGTAAAGATAACTAAGGGAGTTAAGTAAATTTGATGCATATTGCCCGCACTTCATGCACACTTCATGACCTTAGGCTAGAATTATATTGCTGCACTTGAATTTGCTTATATGTTGGCATTACTGCACTGGATATCTGAGAACCGACATAGGATCATATTTTGCTAGCTGGCAGGTGTTGGAGATCATTACAATTTTGCCAAGGTACTCTCTCATTTTTCTATTTTTATATATTTTTAGTTACAATACTTGAGGACAAGCAATGAGCTAGGTTTGGGGGGTTGTTAACTCCTCAAAAGTATTGATTTTCATGCTTATTTCACAATGCTTTTGCTCGTCCTTTAGTATATATGTTTGCATTTAGTAGTTAAAATCATGCGTTTGCATAAGGAGTTAGAAGTAGTTCTTTTGCCAGCTTGACGAGTTGTTTCTACTGGTATTGAAGCAAGTCAGAGGCAGACAAACATGGCAAATCAGCATAGGAGTAGAAAACAAGAAAAGAAGAAGAGAATTTCCAAGTCGCAGTTGGCACAGTTGGACCAGAAATTGCCAAGCTCGGTTGGCAAAGGATTGAAGTCTGATGCTCAATCAAAGTAGCCGTTAAACTAAGTACACGTCAGCTCTAAAATTTAAACAGAAGATAAAATGATAACGTGCCTATCCTGGTGCTATCTGATTTTTCAAGTTCCAAGCCCAACCTAGGTTTCCACGCATGCCTATTTAAAGAATAACCAATCCATGAATCGAGAGACATCGAGAGACTGCACCATGGTGAAAGACGAAAGTAGAGGCGATATAGTTCAACCATCTTAGACCAAGAGCTCTGGAGCATTTAAAGGGCTGCATCGATGGACCTCTTTCTCTACCTATTCTCTTAGTTTAATTTTCATTTGAATGATGATGTTGAGATACAATGATATTTTGTGGATGGATCCCCCAACCATAAAATAAGTTTTTACAGCTGGTTGGGGATGTTTGCGATTAACGCTCAGTTTATGTTTAGTTTTTAATAATTTAAATGCCTTGGCATTATCTTCTATCTGCTAACACTTTGTTTCCTTAAATTCTTTGCTATACGATAGTTGACATTGTATGCTTATTATTCCTTAATATCTTAATAGACTTAGGGGGTAACGATCAGTTGTCAGGTACTAAGGAGAGAAGCTTTGACAAAAGATATTCAAGTAGATGAAACTTACACCTGGAGTGAATCTATCCCTTGGGAGTATAGATTTAAACTTAATCAAGTTAATTAATGAAAAGCTTCACTATAGACATATAAGGGTTTTATCATGATTAACTTAGGGTATTGCCATCGACAGAGGCAATACTATTTTTAAATCTGCTCAACAATAAATCCAAGGCAGGACATTATTATAAGCTGACATAGTTAGGTGAAATCCAGGCATCCCTTGCCAATGTTCAACATTCATTTGAATACTTTTTTCATATGTCAAACTGTTCTTGTCTTTATTACTTTGTTTTAGCTATCTTTTAAATTTAAAATCCAAAACATTTTCAAACACTTGTGTTCCCCTCTAACAAGTAAATATTGAGCAATTAAGTTCTTGGTCAATCCGTGTGGATTCAATAATCAGATTGTTGTATTACTTGCTGACCGTGTATACTTGCACGCAAAAGGCATATACTTGGCATTATTATACTGGCATTTTTACACTAAATTATCAATCTTTTGCCAAGCATTAGCGCAGTTAATAGTAATGCTTTTCGGGCTAAAGAATGCAGGGGGTAACATATCAAGTTTTGGTCAATAAAATCTTCTAACACCAAATCGTGAGAAATATGGAAGTTTACGAGGATGATATGTTGACCAAGTGTACTTCTTTATAGCATCACCTGGTTGATCTACAAGAGGTTTTAAACATTCTTTGCTTATATGGGATGCGATTGAATCCTGAGAAATGTGCCTTTGGAGTAGAGCAGGCAAGTTCCTGGGTTTCCTAATTTTTGAGAGAGGCAATGTGTCGAACCCAGAAAATATCAAGGCCTTCATGGATATGGAACCTCCAGCAAATAACAGAGAAATTCAAAAGTTAAATGGAATGGTGGTAGCGTTAAACTGATTTGTCTCTAGATTAGAAGATAAATGTCTCACTTTCTTCGAAGCTCTAAAATGTCCCTTTTGAAGGAATGTCAGAAGGCTTTTGAACATCTGAAGTAGTATTTAGCTAGCCCCCCATGCTCGCAACACCCAAAGAGGGAGATACTTTGTTTATGTATCTTGCAGCAAGAGATGAGACCATCGCGGCAGTGCTAATCAGAAAGGAGGAAGACATTCAGCAACCAATTTATTATGTTAGCAGGATCCTTCAACCAACAGAAAGAAGATACTCAAAGACTGAGAAGTTTGTATTCGCATTAGCGGTAGCAACCAGAAAGATACGCCACTATATACTCAACAAACTCCTGATTCACAATCCTGGACACTACATCACGTGGATGGTTCTGTGGTTAAAATAGAGTAGGAGATGATGTGCTACTAATGGGACCGGATGCCAAAGGGGAGTGGCAATATATACGCAACTTTGCATTCGTGATCTCAAAAAAAGAAAAAGTGTATAAAGCCCTAATAACTAGATTGAAGCTTGCAACTAGGCTAAAAGTTGAAACATTACAGATTTTCACGGACTCTCAATTGGTGGCGAAGCAACTGTTAAAGGAATAAAAATTTCATGATAAAACACTTCTCCAGTATCATCAATTGGTGAAAGGCCAAAATAGATACAAATACAAACATTTTATATACATGTGTTAGTTCATTTTTTCATTAACAATATCAATTATCTACTGAACTAATATTACATCATACAAGACTTTTAGCAAAGTTTAATCAGTATTATAGAAAACAAATCCCTCGAGGGGATAGCAAGGCTGGCGGTAGCACTAGAAGTCCAGAAAAGAGAACAAATTTTAATGGAATATAGGGACCACTCGATATTTGCTATAGAACAGCTAGTTTGCGAACTTGATACGGGCAGTACGTGGATGACACAGATTGTTAAGTACATCGAGACGGGGATAATACACAAGCTCAATAAACCTAAACACACTCTTGAATGGCACATTGTATTAAAAGGGTTTCACTCTGATGCGTAAAATATAGATGCGTAATTTAGAGCAAGTATACCCGCCGCACAAGTAATAAAGTGATAAGTAGAGTGTCGAACCCACAAGGATTGGAGTGATAAACTCAAAGTAATCACACTTATGAGTTAGTAAAATAATAATGGTGTGGGGAGAGGAATAAAACTATAAACTAATGCTATTACAAATAAAAGTAAAGTGCAGCAATTATCGAGAACAAGCGGATGTTGTAGCAAAGATATGTAATGAGAATGGATGTTGGGTTTATTGCCTAAGAAATATGCTAATTACCATTCGACTTCTATAACAGTTGGCAATACATGTCTGCATAAACTAATTGATATCCTTACCTGTTCGACAGGGTATTCTAATGAACTCCTAGACTCTCTAAATACCTAGAAATTGATAACACGAAGCTAAGGCAACACATGTTTGCGTAAACCATAGACAACCTACTATCTATTCAAGTTCTGCTTATTAGTCGTTGAAATCCTAAACTTATGTCTAAGCCGGATTAGAACCTAAGTTAACAGCTTAAGTTCCACTATTCACATTTTTCTAACTTAACTCTCTCGATATTAAGCATGGATCATTAATTAAAAGGCATCTCTCGATATCTCTTACAATAATTAAGCATGAAGAATGATGGACAGAATAGATAAAGAAAAAGATGTTCTAACATTGAACAAGTAATTAAAACATAGTATCTTAAAACAATAAACCCAACAATGAGTATTTAGCTCATGTCTGAGTAAATAGCATTCATCAAAATAATATAATAAACCATGGCAGTCAATAAAGTAAAAAAGAAAGAAAATCAAAGCATCCTATGATTTGGTCTTCGTGCCCTCGAAATGATACTGCAGCGCTTCAGCCTCCTCGAGCATCTTTCGATAGCTTTTGGCGCTTGGAGACTCCTCTTGACCTTCGACAATGGTGTTTTTTCGATGTAGAAGACAAAGGGACTATTTACTCGAATAAAAGCTTCTCTGCGTGTTTGTGCGTTAAGTGCAGTCTTCTTTAATTGTTGCCCTTGGTGTCTTTGCATATAGGTGGCTCTCCTTAGGATTTTAAAGTGCAAATAATCTTTTAATGAGGATTTTTCTTTTCTACATCATTAATTGCTCAATAAAAGAATATCTTGTCACATGCTTTTAATAAAGTGTCATGTGATTCAGCAAAATGGACCTTTGCTTTCCACATCATTAATGGCTCATAAAAGAGATTGGTCCACACGTCAGTTAACCGTCAAAAAGGTCAAAGATTTATCCCTAGCGTCGTAGCAAATGCTATAGCATCGATTTTATCATGACAAAATTCTGCTCTAATGTTCCAGCGCTCCACTGCTCTGTTACTTCCTACGCAAACACCACTAAAAACCACTACATTTCCTATTAATAGCACCAATATATATAAACATTAAGCTCAAGCATCATAACTCCATAACTATATGCAACCTACTCCTAAATGCAACAATATGCTTTCGAACACATGCAATATGCTAAGTAAAAGGGTCTAAAATATAGGTTCTTTATAAACTCATCAAATACTGTTAAATCCTCAAAAGAAGTATTGTCCATGCATATATTGTCATGCTTTTGCTTGACTTTATGTATATGTTAGTATATTTTGCCAGTTGTTTCATGCATTTGCATCTAGGAGTTAAGGAATGTACAGGTTTTATTGCCAAAGTGAATGGGTGTTTTCTTGTCGTGGTTTGCAGGTTTGGAAGGACTAGAGCAGGTGAATGCAGGAGGGAAACACCAAGCGTAGTTGGCAAAAAATAGTAGAAGAATGCCAAGCTTGGTTGGCAAAGGAATGAGGATCGATGCCCGGTCAAACGGCCCTGAGTCAAGACCAGCTCAACCCTAATTCTATGAAGTGAAAGCGCATCAAGAATTATGGTAATAAACCCTCAAAAACCCTAATTAGGGTTTTCTCCCTGTCTATATAAAGAAGTTCAAGACTGAGTTGAAGGTGTGCTACACTACAAGGAAGAAAAGAAAGTAGAGGCAGACCAAGGCTCGACTAGACAGATTTGTTGAGAGCTCTGGATCCTTTGAAGGGCTACATCGAAAGATCTCCTTCTTTAGTCCACTTCTCTTAAGAATATTTCTGGTTTTGTAAGGATGATTAAAAACGATAATATGTTATTGGTTTCCCCAGCCATGAACTAACCTTTTAAGTTGGCTAGAGGTGTTTGCGATGAACGCTTAGTTTTTAGGTTTTTAATAATTAAATGCTTTGGCTTAATTGTCTATTTTGCATATGCTTCATAGTATCATATTTTATGTCATATGAAAGTTGGTATTGATTGCTTGTTATCCCTCAATATCTTAACAGACTTGGGAGATAAGGATTAATTGACAAGTATTAAGGAGAGAAACATTGACAGAAGATATTCAAGTAGATGAAACTTATACCTGAAGTGAACCTACCCCTTAGGAGTATAGATTGACTCTTCACCAAGTTAATTAATTGAAAAATCACTATAGACATATAGGTGTTGAAATTAGTTAACTTAGGGTATTGTCACCAAAGTTTAACGTTAGTAAATTTTTGCTTCTGCTAGCGTAAAATCCAAGCATCCCTTTCCAAGCCTACCAATCAACATACACAATTGTTTTCCAATATACCTAAATCTTTTTCTTTTATCATCTTTTTAATTAAATCCGCAATCAATTGTCATCTCATTTGTCTTAAATTCACAATAATTTATCGTGGCTTTTAATTCATGGATAATCTCTATGGATACAATACTTTCTTACTACTATATTACTTGTTGATTGTGTATACTTGCATGCAAAAAGATATTTACTTGGCATTATTTACTACATAAATACCTAAAATCCTTAACCTTTCGCCAAGTAGTATATCGTCGATAAATACCCCTAAACTTGAATTGTTGCTTGTCCTCAAGCAATGCAAAACTAACTTAAACATAAGAACAATACCTATCGTTTCAAAGGTTCTAACTAGACTATGGCTTCAGAGGTTCCAAAACATGTTGCAACATTAATTAAATTCAAAATATACAATATAACAAAGCTCACAGATTCGTTCCTAGGGTTAATTCACTGTAAGTGAAGTGTGTGTTGTGATGCATGCAATCAATACTTAATGACCTTAGAAAATTTCAAGGATTGCTCTCTATTATCGCCTAGCATTTTCTTTTTCTTTTAAGAACATTATTTCACTCACTTAATTATTTTTAGCTCATTAAACTGTATCATTGGGGCTTCAGCTTATCACAACTACTCTTTAGACCTGAAGATGGAGTGGAGCAAACAGCCCATCCCCTAGCCTTACGAGCAGAATCATTTTGTGAAGACTTTCATTCACTCTTATGCTATGGTATTGTTTGTACAAGGGAAAGTTAAATGGAGCAAACACAACTCACCTAGTGTACTAAGCTAGCAAGATGCATAGAAGAGTGTCCCTTAACAGTTTGCCTTTAGCATCAAGTTTTTAGTTGATTATCATTATTTTCTCAATTTTATGGGAGTTTAATTAAGCTTTTTATTGCTACATTGAGCATTCAGTTCATTAATCATCAATTTATGCTTTGGCATCAGAGAGTCGACCTAGAATTTCCCTAAGGCTTCTTAAGTTTTTAGATAGCATGCAACGTGTAAGCTACAACAGTTTCAACCCTAAGTTCAAATCACTAGAGCTCTTAGCACATTGTAAAACATATTAAGCACAAGTTATCATAATCAATGCATCAGCAATTTCAGAACAATAGAACCATAGCAAATGAAACCTAAAAACTAACTAAGCTATTTACATTCCAAAAATAAAATTTTACCTAAAATTTACTTAATATATACATATGACAACGATCCCCCAAACTTGAGGGAAGCATTGTCCCCAATGCAAAAATAAACATGCAATGTAAAGAAAACAAAAATGAAATAAAAAATAACCTAAGAGTTAATGGGTGCAGGAAGGTACTGATATGCGCACCTCATGCTTGATGCATGGTTCAGTGTGTGGCACGGGCGATGCAGACTCTTCAACAGTCTATGGTCAGCGGATGCTGGGACATCCGTTTAAGTAGGAGCAAAAATAGAGAATGAAGATTAGGGCACAAGAAATTTGGGGCATAGCTTGGACAAGGAATAAGAAGATAAAGAAGCAAGTTCGGCTTAAAAAAACTTCTCTCTTTAGCTTTTAGGGTTTTTCGGATGAGATGAAGATGGAAATATATGGTTTTTATGTTAAGGGTGTAAAGGTGGAAAGGTAGGAGATTGTAGAAGGAAAGTAATTAATGTGGTCATGGGGATTAGAACACCTAAAAAGTAAGAGATGGTGTATAGGGTTTAATGATTAGGGAAAAGAAAAAAAATATTAAATGCAACATATTCTCTTTCCTTTTTGTCTATTAGCCGCCCAAATACCCTAAAATATTTAGGAATCAATACTGCCAAAAATCAACTTTTCTCCAAATCCCATAAAAATCTAATTCTCTTTATTGTTTTATGGCTGCGAAATAAAAGAAAAAAAACAAGGAAGCAAAAATAATTAACTCAATTCTGCAGCATCTAATATGAAATGAAATAACGAAATAAAGTGTTGAAGCGCCAAAAACAAAATAAAATAAATAAAATTAAAATTAAAAACAATGCATAAAAATAAAATAGGGGGTGAAGCTGATGATTAAGCATCCTGATGTTTTGCGATAAGGGTCATTTCTGATACTTCTTATAGTCCATCCGCACCCTCCATCGAGTTACAATTCTTCCCAAAAAGAGTTAAGTCAAGGTGCTTGAAACTATTCCCCCTTGTGGATCCTTGGTGGAGATATCCTTCTTTCATGCTTCTTTGTAATCCATGTGTACCTTCCACCATGCTATTATTCTCGAAGGCGTCAATCTTTTGATGGAAAATATTATACCAACACCCAACCATTTGATTTCTTCATTCTCATTGACTCCCTTCATCGTCAGGTGTAGCCTTTGTTGCTGTAGCAATTTGCTATTATAGCCAATTGTTATGGCATTCCTCTGTCAGGATCTTGTGCAAGTCAAGTGAAGAACCAATTTTTTCAAAGTTTTTAAGTATCCAACCACAACTTTCTTTAAGCTTTTCAAACATCTCTATCAGTAGAGATTTTGGTGTAGCACCAAGGTCGTAGGGAATCACCATAGATAAAGTTTCATCTCCCAAATAAGCATACCCTAACTTTGATGGTATCAAATATTGCATGTGCTCTGGTCATTGTAGATAAGACCAGTCTACAGATTGTTGCCTCAGCATCAATGTAGATTTAACAGTCTGGACTTTAGATTCTTCAGACTTTGTTGTAGCATCACGTTGTTCAGGCTCATCCATTGCTCGGCATTCTTTCTCATGATCTCGAATCAGAGTTTCGATTTGTTCCCCATATATCAGAGAGATCTCTTCACATTTCTCCTCGTCCTCTTGACTTGGAATTTCATTATCCCCTTGAATTGATTGATGCGGCATGCTATTCAAGATATTCAAATTCTACGTTGCACGATTTTTAATATTTCTCAATGTTTCAGTAGAACTTTGAAGTTCAGCATCCATCCAAGCTTTCATAGCCTCCATGGAATTTGATTGCATCTGATGATCACTACTTTGATGCAGTAATTGATTGAACTCTGATGGTGCAGCATGGTTATAAGGCGCATATAAATTGTCACCTTCTTGAGCATTCCATGAGAACCTTGGTTGTTGATGAGGAAGACATCGCCAAGACATGTGTGCTGCAATAGCAAAGCTATTATCATCATAAAATTTTTTAAATCCTTGATCATACGATGAAAAATTTTACTACTAGCTACACTGTTGGTTGTAGGCTTCGAGATGGTCTCTAACACTCATTTAATGGTCCTGCTTGTAGCAATATGTATCAGGGTTGTATGAGTAATTTTCCCACAAATGTTGTCCCTCACAATAATCATAAGAATTTTTCATGGTATAAACTCTTTGGGTTGTTCTCGGTTGCATTGTTGTGGTTGTGTTGCTCCATGCCACAGCTTGTGTTGAGAGACATAGAAAAGCATCATCTCCATAAAAATTATCCATTCCTCTCTCTCGAAAAGCTCAAGCGGTTGGGTATAGGTCATCAATGGTGGGTGTAAGATACTTTCGAATAGATCGGCCTTTACCTATTCGGATGTTGATGTTCCTTCCCTTGTAACAACCTGAAAAAAATAAAATTGAAAAAATGAAAAAAAAATGGTTAGAATTAAACTAAAAATTAAGTGCAACTACTAAGCTATAATCACCAATTATCAATCCCAAGAAATGACGCCAAAAACTTGATGCGTAAAATATAGATGTGCAATTTAGAGAAAGTATACCCCTCACACAAGTAATAAAGTGATAAGTAGAGTGTTGAACCCATGGGGATTGGAGTGATAAACTCAAAGCAATCACACTTAAGAGTTAGTAAAATAATAATGGTGTGGTGATAGGAATAAAACTATAAACTAATGTTATTGCAAATAAAAGTAAAGTGAAGCAATTATTGAGAACAAGCAGATGTTGTAGCAAAGATATGTAATGAGAATGGATGTTGGTTTTATTTCCTAAGAACTATGCTAATTACCATTCGAATGCTATAACAGTTGGCGATACATGTCTGCGTAAACCAATTGATATCCTTGCCTATTCGACAGGGTTTTCTAATGAACTCCTAGACTCTCTCGATACCTAGAAGTTGATAACATGAAGCTAAGGCAATACATGTCTGCATAAACCATAGACAACCTATTATCTATTCAAGTTCCCCTTATTAGTTGTTGAAATCCTAAACTTATGTCTAAGCCAGATTAGAACCTAAGTTAATAGCTTAAGTTCCACTGTTAACGTTTGTCTAACTTAACTCTCTCGGTATTAAGCTACATATCATTAATTAATAGACCTCTCTTGATATCTCTTACAATAATTAAGCATGAAGAACGATGAACATAATAGATAAAGAAAAAGATCTTATAACATTGAACAAGTAATTAAAACATAGTATCTTAAAACAATAAACCCAACAATGAGTGTTTAGCTCATGTCTAAGTAAATAGAATTCATTGAAATAATATAATAAAGCATCGCAGTCAATAAATTAAAAGAGAAAGAGAATAAAAGCATCCTAAGATTTCTTCTTTGTGCCCTCGAACTGATGCTACAACACTCCAGCCTCCTCAAGCCTCTCTCGATAGCTTTCTGCTCTTGGAGACTCCTCTTGAACTTCAACAGTGGTGGTTCTTCGATGTAGAAGAAAAAGGGATTGTTTACTCGAATAAAAGCTTATCTGGGTGTTTGTGCGTTAAGTGCAACTTCCTTTAATTGTTACCCTTGGTGTCTTTATATATAGGTGGCTCTCTTAGGGTTTTAAAAACCCTAAAGTGAAAGTAATCTTTTAATGAGGATCTTGTTTTTCTACGTCATTAATTGCTTAATAAGAGAATATCTTGTCACATGCTTTTAATAAAGTGTCATGTGATCCAGCAAAGAGGATCTTTGCTTTTCGAGTTAATTAACCATAAAAAGGTTAAAGATTCATCTCCACTGTCGTAGCGAATGATATAGCATCAAGTCTATCACGAGAGAATTCTGCTCCAATGTTCCAGCGCTCCACTGCTCAATTACTTCATGCGTAAGCACCACTAAAACCCACTACCTTTCCCATTAATAGCACCAATATATATAAGCATTAAGCTCAAGCACCATAACTCCATAACTATATAAAAACTACTCCCAAATGCAACAATATGCTAAGTAAAAGGGTCTGAAATATAGGCTCTTTATACACTCATCACACTCGGCCCTTATTGTGATGCTTGGGCACTGAAGAAATAACTTATGTGTTGTGGGAAATTCATGAAAGAATCTGCAGACACCATCCAGGTTCGTACTCTTTAGCGTAGAAAGTTGTGAGGCAAGTTTTCTACTGGCCATCACTGCAAAAAGATGCCAAGGAGCTTGTTTCTAAGTTTCTGCCATTTTAAGAGTTTGCATCCATCCCTAGGAAACCTGTAGAGCTTTTGAAGTATATTATGAGTCTGTGGCCTTTTGTAGTTTGGGGAATAGACATCTTGGGCCTTTTCCATTAGCAATGGGATAGAAAAAAATCCTAGTAGTTGATGTGTGTTGGATGTATGCGCAATTAAGAGCAAGTATAGCCGTCGCTCAAGTAATATAATAATGAATATAGTGTCAAACCAACAGGGATTGGAGTAACAAACTCAAAGCAATTACACTTAAAAGATAGTATAATAGTATTGCTGTGATGATATGACTATGAACTAAATGCAAATAAAGTAAATGTAGCAATAATCAGAAGACAAAAAGATGTTGTAGCTGTCGTCACTGATTTTTGGCTCAAAAATGCAAAAAAAAAGGAAAAATATCAGCCCAAAATTCAAGCTATCAGATTAAAAAAAATAAAAGGGGGAAAGTCAAATATGAATCCAAACAAATATAGAGGGGAAACAACGAATATGGGAAGCAGTCAAAGAAAATGGGAAGGAATCCAAATCAGCTCGGATTTGGGAAGTAATCACCAAAATTAAGGATTTTAATTTTATTCCTCATTGTAATTTAGGTATGAAAAATACCTATAAATACAACCCTCATTCCCCTTTGTAACTCACTCATTCACTCACCACCACCACAACACATTCACAACAATTTCTTAGTTGTATTCAAGAATTCCTAGAAAATTTGTATTGAAGTTTTGGAAGAAATACAAGAAGCAAAAGTTCTTCATTTTGGTAATTTGTTCTTATTCATTTTATTTATTTCGAATACCTTTTTTATCTTTCTTTAATTTTGGGAGTTTTAAATTGATTAAGAAGGTGGTTCTCCACTTTTGTTTCTTCTTTTTATGAACACTTGATGAACTTGTAAAAAATACGTGTTTTGATCCATTTTCCTTAATGAAAGTTAATAGATGATGTTTTTGGGCTTTGTACCTATTTCAAACTTGGCATATAATTTTAATTTCTCATTAATTTCAACTTTTAATTATTAAACCCATTTTTATCACATCCTTTAAAATTAAAGTTTTAATTAGTTTTTTTATAAAATTAATCTGAATATCGTGTGTTCACTCGACTTCGAGAAGGATACATATTTTAAAGTTTTATAAAATTCTCTTCCATTTTTGTTATTTTATTTAATTTTGTAAATTGGATTAATGTTACCTTTTTATATTTATCTTATTAATTTAATTCTCTGCTAAACTCTTTAATTGTTTGCCTTTTAATTAAATTATTTGTTTAGGAAAACCCCCTAGGTTAGGTTCTCTAGTGTTAGAGCCTTAGTTAATTTAGAGCCTTAAAGTTTGATAAAATTTTCTTCACATTAAAATTCATAAAATACACTTAATCATATTTTAACCCTAATATGTAAAATTTATGTAGACAATTCTTTAGGCTAATAATCACTAACATAGAAATAAATAAAAGCTTCAACACACTAATTATTTCTGTGATTGCTTGTTAAAAAGTAAAATACAATTAATGAGGTGTCCTACCAAAAACAGGTAACGGGTTAGCGCCAGAAGTGTTGGCGGAGATTAAAGTTTACTCTCCGGATGGTAGGGCCGTTAAAATGGAGTCATATTCATAAATGGAAAATAATTTAAATTTTACACGAACTTGCAAATTTTGACATTAAAACCTTTTGTAATCGGCTAGGTACCAATTTTTTGGCGTTGTGGGGGTGCTAACCCTTCCCCAGGCGTAACAGATCTCGAACTCGTTTTTGAGTTTTCGCAGACCAAAATCATTTTTTTAATAAAATAAAAATGATTTTATTAAAATGACTTGTTTTTAGGTGATCCAATCACACCTTTAAAAAGGATTGGTGGCGACTCCGTTGTTTTGGTTTTATTTTAAAAAAACTTCATACCTCCTTAAAAAAGGTTGCGACAGCTTGGCGACTCCGTTGGGGAATATTTTTGTTTTAACAAAAAAAAAGAGTCAAGCCATGAGCTGATTAAACTTTGTTTTAATGTCAGAATTTGTGAAGTTCGTATAAAATTTAACTTAATTTTCCATTTTTGAATATGATCTCATTTTACGTATTTAAAATTTGGTAATAAGCTCTATACCCGAGCTTCGCCCCGTTCATTTAAGTGGGGGGAAAACGCTATTGCTCTCGTGGGAATATTGATTCTCTGTATGGGCCTAGCAAGTACCTTCAAGGCTCATATGGCCTATTTCTTCGTGAGGATACTGATCCTTCGTATGGGCATAGGAAAATGGGTCCCACTGAGTTGAACTTGATTCGATTGAAGCCTATAATGGGTGAGAATCAGGGGCCTTGCTACCTTTATTAGGGGACAGCGAGGAAAATTCGAGAACCTTTTAGAGCTAAACCTTTGTGAGAATCTAGAAGCCTACCCCCATTAGAGCTGTACGGAAGACCCTAAGTTTTAGAATTTGGTCAAAATTATTTTGTAGGAATAGTCCGTGGAGACACATGTCCAGAAGTGTTGGAATGCACTGCTCAGTTACTATTCGTACAATGAAATTATTTTGGACCTTTTATGTTCTTCGAAGTACTAATTCTTTCTTTTGTTTTGTATTGTTTTGCATATTTTTCTTGCATCCACATCTCATATCTAGAAGGGTTGATTCTAAAGCACAAATGCTCAAGTAGAAAACAGTTTTTCGTGATGGATAGAAGACTCCTTCAAAAAGAGGAAGATAATGTGAGTGCACGTCGCTGGTCCGAGGTCAACCAGAGGGCACATAGAGAACAACATTCAAGACAAAGATCTTGGTCCTTGAAGATGCCAATAAAGGGGGCAATGACTATTGGTTTACTCAGCTTAGGGACAATGCCGGAAGGTTCCAAGAATGAGATAAATTTGACAAGAGCGTCATGACCCAGATACAAGACGTAGCTAAGCATGTAATGATGTTAGCTGCAGAAGCTATGGCTCTTTGCCAGTACATCAGGCCAGTGGGAGAAGTGAGACCAAGACTCTTGTGGCTAATTGAAGAAATAAAAGAGATGGGCACTCGGGCTGAGATGTACTCGTAGAAAAAGTCAAAATCTTTTGTAATAAGGAACTTCGATATCCAATGAAAAACTATTTCTAGAGTAATACCTTAATGGAATCGATGGCCCTTCGTCTACATTCATGCATTTGCATTTTGTTTGTTTGTTGTTTGTTTGCAATGGTTTATGCTTTTTACATTATTGCATACCTTCATACAAAATAAAATAATTAATTATGGTAGAATTTGAAAAATCTTAAAAAAAATTGCATAAGCACGATACGCAAGCAATGGTCAGGTCGTTAGCTTCAAAACTGAACCGCAAGAACACACGAGCTTGTTGGAACCCAGATAGTAGTCATGTTAGGGTTTTGGGACCCATATAAAGAGAAAGTAACTGATGGCATCGAAGCCCTACCAGGAATTGCCTATTTTCACTTTGGGAATCGAGGAAAGATATATGACGAGTACCTTGTAGCCTGAGCAACTTCAATAGTAGAATGTTGTCGGGAAGTTGACTAGTCGAGCTTTGCTGGAATTCACCCATGCTTTCCTGGAATAATGATCAATGATTTTCCTGGAAAATGGTGGAGTCATACCTAGAACCAACCCTTTTGCTTTTGCCCGCGACCATTAGGGATCTTTTGTAAGGGCCTCCATATTATTTTACTTGTGTAAAAGATGCATTCCCTTTATTTTTCTCAAGTGGCAAACATTTTTTTTCACCACTCATTTTTTTCATCCATTTCCCTTTATTTTTCATCCATTTCTTTGCAGAAACCATATTATTGATTGTATGAATGATTCTTGGATCTAATCCCGAGATAAAAGGGAAATAAAGTGTGTTCAGGATTAATGGGAAATCCCATAAATAGAATTTGAGTGATTTTCCTCTTATACATTGTTGTTAAGGTCTTTGAATAAAGTGATAACTCTATAACATCTACCAACTGAAAATTGCTTCTCTTCGATGATAAATGTGTGTGAAATGACATTTGGCATTCCTTCATTTCCCTTCACGAATAAGAAAAATCCTTTGTGGTCCCCTTTTGAGCCGGATTTTCTTTTGGGATTGAACCCTAACCAAGGATCACTCCCTACACTAGAGGGCAAAGAGGATGAAAAACTGTTTGCAAGTGAGAAAGAAAATATCAAGTTGAATGTCCTAAATAAAAAGACAAAAAGCAAAAGAAAAGCAAAAAAGTGGAAAAAAAAGAAATAGAAGAAATGAAAGCTGGAATACGAAGGAAAATTTGAAACAAGAGAAAAACAAGTGCAAAATCCTTCAGATGAGATATGCCAGAAAAGGAAATGAACTCTAGGGTGAAAACCCAAAATACGCAGCCTAGAATGATTCAAAGAATAAAAGAATGGATTTTTCATCAAGAAAGGTTGATCATTGGCTTCATCACCCTTAAACATGTATTTGGGCCTAAATATCTTTTCTTTGTAACCCAAGCCTAGCCTACATTACAAGCCTTAAAAGACCATTTGGATCACACCTGAATATCTGAGGAAAGAAGTTTGTTTTCAGAATACATTTCGTCCAATTGAGTTAACCTTTCTTCATGGACCCCAAACTTCAAATGTCTGATTGAGATTAGAAAAGTGGGAAAATTGAAATTTGGGGAGTGGGTGAGTTAAAGAGAGCCACCTAAAAGCGGGACTCTATCCGGCTGATGGATTCATGAATCATTCATACTATGAATTTTGGGGCATCTGACTTTGCTCTTTTCCATGTTTGCCATGACTTTTTCCTTTAAACCTTCATTTCTAGCCTTTATTTTTCTTTGTATCCTCATTTCTAGTCTTTTATTTTTTTTCTCTCATCGCCAATCTTTTTCTTGCATCTTACAAGTAAAGTGACATAAATTCATGAAAAAAGGGTTCTTGGTATTGATTCCAAATCCAGAAGCATCTGTTTACCATCGCACCAATAAATAATATGGGCAACAGAGCCTTCATTAGTTTACGGGATAAAAGGTTAAGTTGCCAATCAAGGTTGAAATTCTATCTCTCCATGTCTTGATGGAAGCAAAACTAGAAGAAGCAGAGTGGGTACAAGCAACATATGACCAGTTGAGTTATTCGATGAAAAAGAGGTTTAAAGTCATCTACCGTGGTCAGGTGAATCAGAGAAGAATGTCACGAGCTCACGACAAGAAAGTTCATCCAAGAAAGAGATTTCATATTAGGAAAAATTTTGCCAATTCAAAGAGATTCTCGGGAAAAATGAACGACCAACTGGAAGAAGGCATTCTCAAGAAGAGCATTGATCTTGGTCGAGATGGATAGAGATGAGCTTCATAATCCGATGAGTTTAGAAGTTTTATGCCTAAAAAGATGAAAAAAGAAAAAAGAAAGAAAAAATAAAATTATCGAAAGGCGAAAACCCGCAAAGGGAGCCTTAGACACCAAAAAAGAAAAAAAGTAAAAGGGGGTTCAAGATAAAAACCCACAAAGGGTGTCTTGAAACCAAAGGAGGATGGGTAGCTCGGATAGTTTATAGATTAGGCAAGAAGCAAATGAATCTCTTGGAAACTTGGCATCTTGGAAGGAATTTTGTGTCCTCATACCTCGTCAACTTGGAAAAAGCAGCACAGGGCAATTTTTGGTGTTCTTACTTGGGAATTTTGGCTAGTGACATTTGAATTTTAAATGGGGCACGCCCAGAGTGGGGCAATTTGCATTGGCCAAGGATTTAAGGCTGTCAACATTAATAGGCATAATAGGAAGATAAGAAAACGTCAGTATCATTCGAAGACATTCAAGGTATAAATAAGCTTTGCTGCAATGATTTACATGCAAGTACTTCAAAGAGCCCTGCAGGGGCAAGCATCTAAGATCTCACAAGAAACTTTGAGAATGCTTGGTATTTTTTAAGGCGGCATGACTGCTAAACCTTCTCCCACAATGAGAACAATTTTACAGATATTGGAGGAGATGTCCACTGATGTTAAAGCTTTTATCCAAGCTTCTAGGAGGATATGAGAGATTATGTTCTCTCAACCAGGCAAAAGATAAAGGAGTGTTGAAGAATATGAGGATAAAAATTCAATCCTCACAACCAGGAATACAAGATAACTAGATTGAGTGAGCAAATGTGCAAAGCTCAGATGTTTTCTCTGAAGCAAATAGCTAGCGTGGTAGTCTATCTGGTTTGAACAAGCAAATGCTCATGGAAGTGAAGAGGAAAATCTTGAAAGAAAGAAAAATAAAAAAGAAAAAAAATTAAAAACAAAAAAAAACATGAAAAATGACATGCATTCATTTTGTTAGGCATCCCTAGGACCATGCTCACCATAATCAAAGTATTTGTTAAATTTTGACAGATGTGGAACCTGCTTATCTATTCGAGCATGGGGAGAATAGAACCGGCTTATCCATTCGGGCATGAAGAGAGTGGAACCTACTTATCTATTCGAGCATGAGGAGAATAGAACCTGCCTATCCATTTGGACATAAGGAGAGTGGAACCTGCTTATCTATTCGAGCATGAGGAGAATAGAACCTGCGTATCCATTCATGCATGAGGAGACTGGAACCCTTTTTTGAACCTGCTTATCTATTCGAGCTTGAGGAGAATAGAACCTGCATATCCATTCGTGCATGAGGAGAATAGAACCCTTTTTTGAACCTGCTTATCTATTCGAGCATGAGGAGAATAGAACCTACATATCCATTCGTGCATGAGGAGAATGGAATCCTTTTTTAGAACCTGCTTATCTATTCGAGCATGAGGAGAATAGAACCTACATATCCATTCATGCATGAGGAGAATGGAACCTTTTTTTAGAACCTGCTTATCTATCGAGCATGAGGAGAATAGAACCTGCATATCCATTTGAGCATGAGGAAAATGGAACCCTTTTTTGAACCTGCTTATCTATTCGAGCATGAGGAGAATAGAACCTGTATATCCATTCGTATATGAGGAGAATGGAACCTTTTTTTGAACCTACTTATCTATTCGAGCATGAAGAGAATAGAACCTGCATATCCATTCGTGCATGAGGAGAATGAAACCCTTTTTTGAACCTGCTTATCTATTCGAGCATGAGAAGAATAGAACCTGTATATCCATTTGTGCATGAGAAGAATGGAACCTTTTTTGAACCTGCTTATCTATTCGAGCATGAGAAAATAGAACCTGCATATCCATTTGTGCATGAGGAGAATGGAACCCTTTTTTTAACGTGGTTATCTATTCGGACATGAGGAGAATAGAACCTGCATATCTATTCATGCATGAGGAGAATGGAACCCTTTTTTTGAACCTGCTTATCTATTCGAGCATGAGGAGAATAGAACCTGCATATTCGTTCATGCATGAGGAGAATGAAACCCTTTTTTGAACATGCTTATCTATTCGAGCATGAGGAGAATAGAACCTGTATATTTGTTCGTGCATGAGGAGAATGGAACCTTTTTTTGAACCTGCTTATCTATTCGAGCATGAGGAGAATAGAACCTGCATATCTATTCGTGCATGAGGAGAATGAAACCCTTTTTTGAAACTGCTCATCTATTCCAGCATGAGGAGAATAGAACCTGCATATCCATTCGTGCATGAGGAGAATGGAACCCTTTTTTGAACCTGCTTATCTATTCGAGCATGAGGAGAATAGAACCTGCATATCCATTCGTGCATGAGGAGAATAGAACCCTTTTTGAGCCTGCTTATCTATTCGAGCATGAAGAGAATAGAACTCGTCTATCCATTTGGGCATGAGAATAGTGAAACCTTCTTATCTATTCGAGCATGAGGA